>BDSL01000042.1:600000-794586 GCA_003116995.1 Yamagishiella unicocca
AAGATGAACGTGATGTGAGCAAGCGGCATGTGGGGGAATAAGAAGACCCCTAGCGGTGGATGCGAGCACTTGTTTCACGCTACCTGAGCAGGGGAGATTCCTGCTCATGATGCACATCCTAATTAGGCGAGCGAAGGCATTTGCCTCCCGTGTGTGGCGATTAGGCTTCTCTCTAGTGGCGGTTGTCATGTGCGCAACAGAGCACAGTGCATCGATGGACCCGCGGGTCGGGACCGACCCTAAAGGCCCAGCAACTAGCAAACTCAGACAATCCTTCAACTTGCGAACCCAACAAACCCGATCAGCAGCGGTAGCTGCCGCAGCTGTTACGGCCGCTGCAACTACCGCTGCTCGTTCCGATAATGAGTTTAACGGTAAGCTCAAACCTGAAACGGTCCGAGCCCTGCACACAGAGCTCCGCGCTTCGTTTTTCCCTCCTATATCCACCTTCCCATTATAGCACCGCCTCTACCCTCAGAAGCAGCTCAGCGCCCTCAGCTTGCATTGACGACTCCGGCGTCATCAGATGCACGGGCATTGGTCGGCATAGGTGGTTGCAAAAACCGACAACCGTCCTGCACAATACGCAGTCCCTCGCCCCACTAGCATAACCGACATTGGTCGGCGGGGCGCCTTGTCACCGCCAGCTGAAAGGTCCGCCATCAGCTGTAACGGTATTAACTGGTTACCGGCTACCGTTGGAATCGATTGGGCGTCGTGGGCAGCATCATGGCCTTGGGCCCGCCCTGCTGCTCCTCCTCCACACCGCCGGCAAAGCCACTCGCCTCCTTTACGACCATGGCGCTCGGCGGGCCAGGCATGGCCGCCACCAGCCGCGTGATCTTGAAAGCCTCCGCCAACGGCATTACGGGTGACCTGTTCAACTCCGCCGCCGCCACTGCGGCCGCCGCCGGTGACAGCTGCGACCCAACGCCGACCGCCATGTCGTCCTCTGAACACGCCACCGCAGCAGCAGCAGTAGCAGTAGCAGTAGCCGGCGGCTCCATGCCATCGGCCCCTGTGGCCTCAGCTTCGCGGTTGGCCGTCGCGACCTCCAGCGGGTCCACAATGGCTGGTGGCAGGCGGTCAACACGGACAATGCGGCGGCCCGCCGCCGCCCCACTGACGACGACATCGTCGCCAACGGCGCCGGCACTGTCCTCTGCGGGCGGCTGCGCCACCTTGGCGATCCGCACGATGAGGACGCCGTCCTGCAGAGACGCCGTTGCGGCCTCCGGGTCGACGTCATGTGGGAGGCGGAAGGTGCGAGAGAAGTGGCGGCGGCGCCGGCGCTCGGTCCTACAGGCAGATCGAGGTGAGTCCGGAAACATTTGTGATGCTGGACTTCTCAGGGGGCGCGAGCGACTACTACTTCCTAATGAAAGAGATGGGTCCCGAGAGGCGCAGGAACGGTGGCAAACCAGGGCAAGAGGCGCGCCCTACGCACCCCCCTTTGACCTCGTGGTCACTGACAGGGAGCCAGGTAGGCTTTCAAGCACGCCCACGCGAGCGACGTTTCCCGGCCCCTGCCTACCTGCTGACCCACCGACCCATTACCCTGCCTACCTGCTGACCCACCGACCCATTACCCTGCCTACCTGCTGACCCACCGACCCCTTACCCTGCCTACAGGCTGACCCACCGACCCATTACCCTGCCTACAGGCTGATCCGCCGACCCATTACCCTGCCGACCCAGATCCGCAGACCGACCTGATTGCTCGCGGCCTGTGCTCCGTTACCACCGCCATCGCCGCCATCTCGGCGGCGCTCAGCGGCCTCAGCCGGGTGGTCCGAACGTCAACAGCGCTGCCCTTGACCACCAAGTGGTGCTTGTCGATCTCCACGGTGATGTCGCGCTCGTGCATGCCCGGCACGTCGGCCTGATGAGTCACCGTGTCGTACGGTACGGCACGTAGCCCACCACCGTACGCGCGGGGTCCGTTGGACGCGGTGGGGGGAACATGGCGGTTGGTCGCAGAGGAGGGGCGCGCATTGAGAGAGGGAGGGCGAGAGGGCGCGAATGCTCAGTATCAGTCGCACGCTGAGGGAGATGCGGATAAGGCAACATGTGGCGCACGAGGCACGACCCAATCCCCTGATCTCGGTAGTTCTGCGAAGCCACGATTCTACAATGCCTTAATCCCAGGTATACCCCGATGTCTGACTCAGACCCATGCTGTGTGGCCCTTCGTCATAACGGACAATGCCACATACATGTGTGCATCTAGCGAAACAGAAACACAAAGCACTCGTACGACACACCTGTAGCTCGTACGACGTCTCGCCCTCAAAGATGTCCATGGGGTAGGCCGTCATGGGTGAGGTGCTCCCCCCCACCAGGTGCCCGCCGCCCAGCGGTTGGTGCCGACCCGACAGTGCCTTCGCCTGCCGGCGTCGCCCTGCCCACCGCCGACGTCGCTCACCGACGTCGGCATCACCCTCCTCCTCAGCAGCAGCATCATGGCCGTCAGCGCTCTCCTCGCCTGCGGAATGGTCGTACATGTCCACGTCACACGCCAACTCCTCGGCGTTACCGCCATTACCAGCATTGGGCTGCTCTGAGCCCGGGCCGGCGGCGCCATCAGCGGCGGCGGCTGCTAGGCCGCGCAACTCCGCCGCCTGAGCTGCATCCGGAGACGCAGCCGCACCGGCGTCACCGTCGGCCGCCCCGCCGCTGCCGCTGCGTTGCACCGCCGCGGGTCCTTGGCGGGATGTGAACAGACCGAAGGGGTCGACCACACGCTTTGCAATGGAGGCCAGCGCGGAGGCCCATGTACGTCGCTGCACGGGCTGTCTGCGCTGCTGCTGCTGTTGCTGCTGCTTGCGCGGGTCCTTAGGAGCCATTTCGCTCGGCCGGTACTTGTCGCGTCCGGCTGTTTACTTTACAACTGGGAGAACTAGGGAGGCTGTGGTAGGCTGGGAAACGCGCCTTACGCAAAGTGCTGCCGTTGCTGATTCGCTTGCGCGTCAGAGGCTGCTCGTGCGTATCATGGGTTTTGTGGAAGTCGAGCCTTGGGCGCGGCTAAAGGAGGACAGCCTGCCTGTTGAGGATGCCTCGCCTGCTAAGAGAGAAGATTGCTAAGAGAGAAGGTTGTGGCGCGGGCCGGCTGGGGCACACGGATGCTGGTTGAGGATTCCCTCGCCCTTCGTTGTTGAGCCAAGCTGATGGGCCTCGCGCAGGTGGTGCTTGGTGGAGGGCGGGCGTTGGTTCAGGAAAGACCTCGGGTAGGAAGTAAGTAATCCTGGAGGCGGCAAGAGGTCGAGCGCCGATCTGAAGATTGTTGGCGCCTCAAAAAAGCAGACGACGGCAAGATGCCTGAGCTCGAACTAGGTTTCAAAACAGCCGTCACCGCCCGCTCACCTCCGCCTCCTCGGAATGCTCGAACAGCGGCTCAAGATGGGACTCCCTGATGTCGCTACAGCGCATCACAGATACTTTACCTTGTCTTGCTGACTGAAGGTGATTTCTGAATGAGTCAGGAAACTGACCCACGGGGCGGGGCTTCGTCCCTGTTGCAGGACGGCCCAATCCGACCTAGGATCGTCGTGTGTGGCAACTGCTAATCTCGTCTTCAGTTCTTTTCTATTTTACGCTTTAAATGTTCGCGTAAACAGCGTTGCAATACGTCGCTTTCTCGGTTTGACAGTCGTTGCTGAGGCTGCAAGCATAGCGTCCTTTGGCTGCTCGAAAACCAAAAATGTATTAGCAATCAAGTAGTAAAACACTTTACGCAATTGTGGCATCCTATGCCACAGCTTTCGAGCAGCGGCGCCTGGCCTAGTCCGTCCTCCACTGTGTCCTTAGTGCCGATGCCAAGAACCGAGTGTCCCCGCCGAACATGGGGCACGCCGATTGCTGCGTGCCAGAGCTCTACAATGGGCGCCTGGCCTGTAGTCCCAGGCTGCCGCCGCCGCCGGTAGGCTCCTCGGCCGGGCACCAGCAGCCTCCTCCGGCCCGACCTCAGGCACATTACAAGACGGCGGCATCCCTCGCGAGTACGGCAGCAAGTCGGTTGAACCACGCCGCGCCACTCAACCTGGCTGGTAACCTCGACTGACGACCGGCCCTCACGCCTGGGCGGTTTCTCTTCACCAGCAGCCCTGAAACCATCACAGCTGTCCAGGGCGCCGCCCGATGTGGATTTTGGATTTTCCTTTACCCACCAGTCCACCATATACAATGCCTCGCAATTTTCCCGTCCGCGGTTACATCGTCCTAATCACCGGTCTGCAACTACGCACCGCCTAGAGTACCGAATTGACCTATCCACACTCCACAGGCAGCCTGTCGCTTATATGTGCCGCCCTCACCGAACCCCGCAACCGCCGCAGTCAAATCCACTCTGAATCTCTCTCTCCCTGTCCCTCCTTCATACCTGCCGCTCTAACAACTTGTCGTACACCTGGTCGACGCTCCACGGCGCAACACAAAAAGACGCTGTTCGCGGGTGACTACGGCCGCCCTCTCAAGTACGACCGTACGGCACCACGCCCAGATGAGTAGCAACAACGAGAACGCCCCTCCAAATCCCGACCGGCAGGAGAGAGGTGGTGACGATCATGCCGTCCAGACAGAAGGGCAACTCCCTGCCTGCCGTACCGCCGTTCCACCGCCAAGTAGAACAAAAATGCGGAGCTGCAGAGGAAAACAGCACTGGGTCAAAGATGCCCACGTCGGGGTGCGTGTTTAGGGCCCCCCAACTCGCTCGCGGCGATCTTGGTTGCATCGCAACAGCGGCGGCCTGTCAGCCCAAACATATACAGCGCCCCGTGCAGCCGCAGCCGCAACGGCAGCAGCAGCAAGGCAGCAGCAGGTGCTGCTGCTGCTGCAGAGGCAGGCTGGTGCAGGGCCTCCAACTGCACCTCCGATTCCCAGGCGCGCAAGAGGCCCTTCACTCGAGGTTGGCTGCGCGACGCTGGAGTTCCTGCTCGGATCAAGGATTGGGGGCGGACAGGGTCAGAGCTGTGGGGTCAGAGCTGTGGGGTCAGAGCTGTAGGGGTCAGAGCTGTAGGGGTCAGAACAACGGGTGTAAGCAGCGGAAGATGCGCAGGAGGAGCGCGCAAGCATATGATGCACCCCCCGCAAGACACAAATTCCCACCCCAAGCACACACCTTGAGCTCCTGCCCAAACATGGCCAGGTCCGCCTGCCGCGCCTCCAGCCGCGCCACCTCGGCACCGTACGCCTGCTCCAGGGGGGCCATCACCTCGCCCACGTTCCGCGCCACCCTCACCACCTCCTCCGCCACCTCCGCCTCCATCTTGGACTGCACATCACTAACGAAGTTACTGGCCACCCGGTTGATCTACGCACCGCGGGCCGGTGGGGTGGGGCAATTAGCTCCGCTCCGCTCCCTTCCGCTCCGTTCCGCTTCGTTACATTCGTGGCGTGTCGAGTCAGGTTGGGAACGATGTAGGGGAGAAGGAGGTCTCCCGGCACACATACGGAACTCACCGCCCCCTGGCCCCCCACCTTGCCGCCAGTCGCCCAATCCGCCCCCGCTCCGAGGCGAAGCCCACCTCACCTTTCCCTTGAGGTCCGCCCTCCGCAGCGGCAGGTTGAGCAGCGAGAAGTAGCTGACCCCACCGGACAGACCCGCCAGCAGCAGGTCCTCCAGCGTGCTGGGGAGCAGCTGGGGAAGAGGAGGGCAGGGGAAGAGGACGGAGGGGAAAAAAAGAGGACAGTGGGGGGGAGGGCAGGGGGAGGGGAGGACAGGGGGAGGGGAGAGACGTCTGACCAGGGGCAGGAAGATACGGCAACTCGCTTCCAATCACCTATCGGGTGCCTAACCCTGACGGCGGGCGATGTCTCACCCTGGCCTCACGTATGGGCCCCAGTCTGCTGTCTAACCTAGGCACCCACGACCCCCCAAGACCTCAACCCCTCCTCCCCCCCCCTTCCTTTTACCCCACCAGCACCCCACGCCACCCCACCCCAGCCCACGGACTTTCCTTCGAACTCGGGTTTTCCTCGCAACCCTACCAGCACCAGCATTCCCCATTCCCCCCCGCCGACCATGCGCCAACTATCCTGTCCTTTTCGCGTCAACGGTTCTCATGCCACCCCCTCCCCACCTGCATGGCGAACAGGCCGAACAGCGGCGCTCCCGCCGCAGTGCCCACGGTGGTGGCCATGGCCTGCTGCAGCTCCGAGTCCAGTAGTGTGGAGATGGCGCGGACGTTGAAGTCGGAGATGGCGCGGAGCGCGGGGGAAGAGGTGGAGGTGGAGGCCTCGGAGCCGCTGGCGGCGCGGTCAGAGGGCGCAGCTGCGGGAAGCGCAGGTTCGGGGCAGGCCGAGCCGCGGTGGGAGGCAGAGTTGGGGTTTAGGGTTTGGTTATCACAAGACAGAAACTTGGAGGAGGTCTGGGGGGGCGTGACCACCAGCCTTCCCTTCGCCACCCATCCGTTGTTTATCAAGCAGCTGCACGAGGATTATTACACCACCGCCACTGCCACTGCCACTGCCGCGGCCACTGCCGCCGCCACTGCCGCCGCCACTGCCACTGCCGCCGCCACTGCCGTTGCCACTGCCACTGCCGCCGCCACTGCCGCTGCCACCGCCACTGCCGCCGCCGCCGCCACTGCCGCTGCCGCCGCCACTGCCGCTGCCACTGCCGCTGCCACCACCGCCGCCACTGCCGCTGCCGCCGCCACTGCCGCTGCCACTGCCACCACCGCCGCCACTGCCGCTGCCGGCCCCGCCGCCACTGCCACTGCCGCCGCCACTGCCGCTGCCGCCGCCACTGCCGCTGCCACTGCCGCTGCCGCCGCCACTGCCGCCGCCACTGCCGCTGCCGCCGCCACTGCCACTGCCGCTGCCGCCGCCACTGCCGCTGCCACTGCCGCCGCCACGGCCGCCCCCGCCAGATCCACGCAGTTCCCGACCCCGAGCAAGCGGCCCCCGCCAGCCACTCTACCACCCACCTGCTGCGCCGTTGCTGGCCGCCACCCCCGCCCCGACCAACACGGTGGCCGGTGCGGACACGCCCGCGGAGGCGGCCCGCGACGCCGCGAAGGCCGCGTAGTACTCCCGCTGCGTGTCGCAGTTGGCCTTGAGCCAGTTGCTGTGCTCCGAAACCGCCACTCGGAGCGAGTCGAAGCCGTTGCCCACCACCTCCTTCTCGAAGGAGGTCCTGGAAGAGCGGGGTGGGGTTAGCAGGAGGGGGCGGGTGGCCGAGTCAGTGGTGATGGTGGTGGAGGGTCAGTGGTGGTGGTGGTGGTGGTAGTGTACGGGAAGGAGCCGGTTACGGGTCAAGGGGCGCCAGAGGAGTATTGGTGTTGAGAGGAGACCCGCGGGTCGGCACAGGGTCGGCCAGAGGGGGGGGGGGGGGCAGCGCCGAGGCGCATCCGTAGGGCCTCAGGGCATGGGTCACACACCGCACCAACTAAAGGCCCTACAGCCCACGACGGCAGAACCAGCTGTCCCGGCGTGTGCCTCGCCGCCCCTGCGCCTACCTGAAGGGGTACTCCCTGTTGCCCGCCGCTATGGACACCAGCAGGGCTGCGTTGCTGATTTGCACCGTCTGGTCCACGAAGCGCTCGGCGCGAGATGTCACCTCGGACAGAATCTGGAGTGAGGGCAGGAGGTAGAGGGTGTGAGGGTAGACCCGTTGGTCGGCAGTGAAAGGTGGAGGGGGGAGGGGCACGTGTGCGTGCGCATGTCAGCAGGAGCAGGAGCACGGACGGCAGGTACGGAGTTGGGAGGTGTTTGTTGGAATATCGGTGAAGCGCCCGAACAGCAGCGAAGTCGAACTTTCCTGACCGTAATCACGATTCCACAATTTCCGAGCCCGCCTCCTATCAAGCCCCCCGCCACCTCCCCCGCCCTCCGCCCCCACCTGCTGCAGCGCCGCCCGCTGCGCCGCCGCGTCCTTCTCCATCTCGCTCCGGAACCGCGCCAGCTGCTTGCCCACCAGCTGCACCCCCTCCAGCTCGCCTCGCGCCGCCGCCAGGTCCGTCGCCAGCTGCCGCCCAGCGGCCCCCAGCAGCGCGTCAGCCACGAACAGCGGCGTCTGCAGCTTGAGCCGCACGCCCTCGCCGCCGCCCTCGCCTAGGAACGAGGAGGTGCGGCCACATCAGATTACGATGCACGGAGGACGCGTGGGGTGGAGCTCGTGGGTAAAACGTTTGCGCGGGTAAATCGCTCACCGCAACCCAGCTCCGCAGCCCCCGGATACCCTCTCCTGCCCCACCGCCTACCTCTCCCGACCAGGAAGTTGGAGACCTGGCGCTCCAGCTCTGAGAAGTTGCTGGCCAGCCAGTCCGGCGAGGAGGGCAGCGCGGCCTCGAGCGCCTCCACATCCAAGCTGGCGGCGGAGGGATCGGGCAGGTCCACGCTGCTGGTGGTGGAGGTCAGGCTGAGGCCGGCAGCAGCCAGCTTGGCGCGCAGCGCGGCACGGGAGCTGACCTGCAGGGAGCGGAGGGAGCGGAGGGAGCGGAGGGAGCGGCAGGGGGAGGGGGATGCGAGGGGAGGGGAAGAGGTTTAGTGTGCGTCTGTCTGGGAGCGGAAGAAAAGCAATCCCTTAGTTGCCTCCGGCTGTGCCGCGGGAGCGGCAGGAGCCTTCCGCAGACATGCACCGAAGCACCCTCAACTTGGTGCTCTTCTCAGCCCTTCCCTTTCCCGAGGGCGGGTGCTCCCGCAGCCGTTCCCTGCCAGTCCCGCCAGTCCTAACCCGCCGCTGCTGCTGCCGTCCGGGCGCAGTGCGGGCCCGCACGCACCGCGATCACCGCCGGGCGATCCAGCCGCAGGATGCGCTGCGCGTTGTCCGCCACGAACTCCTTCACGGCGTCCACCTCGTCCATGCTCTCCAGGATGTCGGCCTTGTTGACCACGAACACCACCTTCTTCTGCCACTGACGGATGTACTCCAGAAAGCGGACCTGGCACGGGGGATGGAGGCAGCAATGAGGACATGTCCGGCAACGGAGGGAGGCGGCCAGGACGGGCGTCGGGGCACAAACCACGACACCACGGCAGCGAGCAGGGTCGAGAACTCAGCCCCGGCCGGATGACGGCCGCGGCACATTTCAAGCCTTACGACCACGCAAAGAGGCACGACGACGCGAAGTCGTAGTTCCTAGCATCGCTTGCCCTGCCTGGACCCGCCCCCTCCCCTCCCCACCTCGCTCTCGCTGAACGGTCTGTCCGCGCTCATCACGAACAGCACCAGGTCGGCCCGCGGGACGTACTCCTCCGTCAGCCGCTGCTGGCGCTCCAGGATGACGTTGGTGCCGGGGGTGTCCACGATGTTGAGGTCCTGGGGGGTTGGGAAGGGGGGCGTGAGGTGGGGAGGGAGAGAAGCGGGGAGCGGGGAGCGGGCTTGGTTTAGGAGCACGGAATAGCACGGTGGCGCGAGTGGTGAGTGAGGGGATTGCTGCTGCTGCGGCAGGCAGGGACTGAACCGTGTGGGCTCTGGGCCGAACAGCTGCTAATGGGGGCAGGGGGGAAAGGTGAAGAGCGCAGCGGTGCGAAGAGAAGGTAGAGTAGTGGTGGTGGTGGTGGTGGTGGTGGTGGTGGCTTCCTCTCCCCTCCTCCACAGGGGCCTCACCTGCAGCAGCTTGGCGGGCAGGTAGCGCACGTACAGGCCGTCCGCCTGCTGCTCCAGCTGGGCGCTGTCGGCAGAGGCGTCGGCGGTGGCGGAGAACTTGAGGATGGAGATCTCGTTGGTGGTGGGCAGGATGCCCTCGGCCAGGTAGCGCCTGGGGGCGGGGAGGGGGGCCGGAGAGGGAGAGGGAGACGAGGTGGTCCGCTGGAGGCCCTATGCTGGCGAGGTCGGCAGTCCGCCCGGTACAGCAGCGCAGCAGCGCACAGGGCCCGATGAGCGGCGGCCCAGATGGTGTGTCCACCCACCTGCCGAGCAGCGCGTTGATGACTGAGGACTTGCCGCTGTTGAACTCTCCCACCACCGCCACCAGGAAGGGCTCGTCAAGGGCCTGGCGCGTACGAGCCAGAGTCAAGCGGGTCGGTTCGAGGGGATCGTGAGCTGGTGTAAGGATGCACGTCGGTGCGTCGGAGGGCGTGGGTCCGGTGCGACGCAACAGGCGGCACGTGAAACCAGCTTATGGCGAAGGCTTCGATTACGTGAATGATTAGTGATGTGAACGAAGGATACCAAGGATCATGGGCTCCCTGTTGCCGCACGCGCTCCTCCCGAGGGGTGCGCTGCCGGCCTCACCTTGAGTGCGTCCCGCAGCAGCGACAGCTCGCTGACCCCGGGGAGAGCCTGCAGGCGGGGAGGTCCAGGGAGGGAGGCCCAGGGAGGGAGGTCCAGGGAGGGAGGTCCAGGGAGGGAGGTTCAGGGAGGGAGCTCCAGGGAGGCCAAGGGCCGGCCGCCGGGTTCATTGTTGATGTGAGGCGGACAGCCGCACGCACGGCGACTGGAGACGTGCGGACCCGGCATCGCGGCTGGGCGTTAAAGGTACTTAGTACCGGTATTAGTGATGCCAGGGGTTGGGAGCCCCAGTACGATTAGGCGAAGCGGGGCCGTGACGGCAGATTGCGGGACCCTGACCGACGGTAGGAAGGCGCGCAGGGCGGCTGCCACCACCCTCGCCTGCCGCCTTCCACCGGCCTTGGTCTTCACCCATGGACCTCGTCAGCTTTCGACAACGCCCCAAAGTCCCCTGCGCCATTGTCTACTTCCTCCACCATCTACTTCCTCCACGTACCTCGTCCAGAAACGCCAACGCACTCGCCAGCATCGCCTTCTCATCCGCCAGCAGCGCCTCCCGCTCCGGGTCCAGCAGCCGCCGCAGCGGACGGCTGGCCACCGGTCGCGCGGGCGAGGAGGCGGGCCAGCCGGGAGCTGTCGGGGCGGGTGCGGGCTGCCGGGAGGGAGCCACCGCCGGGGGGGCGGCACCTACAGCCTGTGCATCCGAGGTGGAAGCGTGCGGCTGCTGGTCGGAGTCCGGGACGCCGCTGCTGCTGCTGCTGCTGGCGCTAGGGCCGCCGTCCGTTTGCTGCTGCTGCTGCTGCTTGGCCCGTTTTTTTGAGCCAGCGGTCGCCGCCTTGACGTTGAGGCGGGTCAGGATGGCGGTGGTGAAGTCCGTCACGCTCGAGCTCTGGGCGGGGGAGGGCGAGGAAGGGAGGGAGGGAGTTGGAAGAGGGGCAAGCGCAGGGTGAGGTCGGGTCGAGGGGCACCTCAGCTCCTTCATCCCCACGCCAGGGACGTTTGCCTCCCTCACGACGCGCCCCAGCCCACGCCTTCCCACAGCAACTTGGCTGCGACGCAACCCCAGACATCCCCGGCAACCCCCCCCCGCCAGTACGCACCGCCGGCAGGTCGAAGCAGGCCCTCGCCACCGCCGACAGCGCCTCCGGCGCCACCGCCACTCCGTCGATATCCGCCTCCAGCGCCTCCACCGCGCCGCTCGCCGCCGCAGCCCTGACTCCCATGACCACCGGGATGGCGTTGCCGCTGCGCTGCCCCGCCTTGGCGCCGGACAGCACCGAAGCGCTGGGAGCGGCACCGCCAGGGCCCTGCGATCCAAACAGAACCGGGTCGGGTGCCGACATGCTAAAAGCTCCTCTCCTGTACCGCCAGGTGGGTCCAGGCTACTGTCATGGTGAGGCGCGTACGGGAATGTCAGGCAGTGGGATGGAGAGGTGGAGCTACCAGCTACCTGGCTTACCAGACGCGCCCCTGCGGCGCCAACCGGTTTCTATTGTTCGAAAAAGAGCCAATTCCGCCCCGCACCGCCTCCCCAGTTCCGTGTTTTTGCCAGCTGCCGCCTCCGGCAAGGCTAGGTCCACTCCTCCGCGCCTGTCCCGATGCGCCCCCACCTTCCCCATCCCGGGACATCCCCGGCGCAGTCAATCATGCGGCCCAATCACCAATGACCTAACCAGCCCGCCACCCAGATGCTCCAGCTCAGTCCCAGGTTGCGTGTTAGCTTCGCGAGAATATAGCTCCCTGCCGCTACTCCTTACTGAACATCGCGCACCAGCTCCCTCTGGCCGAACGCGCCACTTCGCATGCTGTTTGTCCTCAACCCGCCCATTTGGGTCAGGGCCTGTCGCCTGACCGGGCTGGTCACGTCGCCCACGTACACTCCCCCCCTCATTCCTTCCGCTTGCTGCACCCAAGCTCGCGTCCAAACGTCCCCCAATTCCATTCCTTCCCTCACACTCCCACTGCAGCCAGCCCTGCCCCTGGCCGCAGCCACCATCACCTCCCGCCCACTCCGCCACCCACCATCATAAGCACAAAGCTGGCTCCGTCAGCCGCGGCTGTGATGGCCGCCTGCTCGTCCGAGACCACCCGGCCGACCAGCGCCGGACCCGCACCGGACAGCATGCGGCGAGCCACCACAGTAGGCACGCCTGTGGCGGGGAGGTGGCGGGAAAGTGATCCCGCAGTGGTGCGATATACCGCAGATGGGGGGCAACGGAGGCGATATACCGCAGATGGGGCGGAGAGAATGGAGTGGAGATTAGGGTATCCGCGGGGTGTCGCGAGGATGACAGGGCGGTGATCCTGGACGCCCGATTCCGACTCCCGGGCCGAGGTTAGTTGTTTCAACCAGGGGCAAGTCGAGACAACTTGGGGCAGACCGATCCTAGTCCACCACGCAGGAGTAAGAAAATAGCCTCCCATCCGCAGCTGACCCTAACGCAATACACATCCCAACCCAAGCACGGAGCGCAACCTGAAATCGGCACAGTTCCCAAGGGGTGCATGCTCCCCCACCCCTTAGAAAGGTTGCTGTTTTCGGCAGCATCGCACCTTGATCGGTCAGGAGGATGCCTTGCGCGCCGATGGCCAGCGCGATGTCGGTGCGGTCCACGAGCACAAGCGTTGCGCGACCGCGCAGCAGCTCCTGTATGCGCAGTGACGCGTCATACATGGCTGCTGCGTTGGAGTTGCTGTCCCACAGCACGACCATGTTGCAGCCACCCTGCAGCGCCTGGCTGATGGTGTCCATGACCACTGCGTCCGAGAGCACCTGCGACGCCTCGATCTGTAGCGCAACGGCTGGAAGCTGTACACGCGCCTGCTGCATGCCGGACGGAAAGAGCCCAAGCCCAGAAGTTGCTGTGGCTGACGATGCGGGCTGAACACGGACGACCGAACCAACGTTTCGAAAGGGCGACGATGCCCCGCACCCCTGACCATGTCGAGACCGGCTGCATACTGATCCAAGCGGTGGGTTCGCCAAGACGCTGGACGGGTGTACCACTGGCGGGACACACGGCAATTGCGCGCTATGAACGCGGGCAGCCACGCTGCTGCGCAAGCTGATATTTGTAACCCGCATTTGATCCTAAGGTGATCACAGTTGCTGATCGACTAGCGAGAGCCGATCGCTCTTCAGGACCCAACCTAACACTGGTAAACGCTGCCGCCGGTCCCGCGGCTAAAGCAGCACACGGCGGCTACTTGATCAAAAACGCGGTTTAGCTGAATGTGGCGACGACAAGATCTTTGCCTGACTTGCGCGCTGGAGACTGCAGTACACAGCATGCACTTTCCGGTTTGGCACTCCATTGTCAAGAGGAACTTAGCAATTATTTGCAGTAGCTTATTACCATACATTGATGCCATAACACATGCCAACATGGCCGCGACCGCTCAGCTGTCGGAGGTGCAGCGCGCATTTGTGCAGTTTTGCAGTGTGCTGAAGGTGCGCAGCTCTACACAGCTATTGACTTTACCGAACACACGTTAGGTGGTTAGTCGTCATGTGAACAAGCATTACCGGCTTAGCATAATCAGGCCCCACAGGCGCAGAGCCTCCCTCGCCCAATTCCTTCCCCCACTCTCCGATACACGCCCCGCGCTCCTGTCTTTCGATCAGGAGCTCGTGCTGAACCATCAAGTCGCTCACTCGGTTGTCCAGAGTCTACATGTCGACCTTCCGGCGCTGCAGCCCGAAGGCGTCAGCTCAAGCTCGGCGGCTGGTAGCGGCGTGGCGCGCAGAGATGGTGGCAGCAGCGGCCTATTGGGCGGCGGAAAGCCGACGACAACAACCTCCGCAACAGAGCGGCTCAAACTGCTAGTAGGTGCCCAGTCGGTCCTTTTTGTTGCCTTGGACCGGAATGAGGCGGGAGGGGAATGGATGGCGGCCACATCTGCGGCCATTTGTTCGCGAGCAGTTAGCTTACCTTTGAGCCCCGCCAAAATGGGTAGGTGGAAGGGTGGTGATGTCGCCCTTGTTGCCTGGGCAAGGACTGTGGGTACAAGCCGCCCGGGATGGGGCGACAGGTCGCGACGGCAAAGCTTCGCTGCGTTGCGCTGAGTTACGCCAACGGCCTGGCGTGTCTACTACCGGTATGCCCCTGGGTGCCTCAGTCACGCTCATGGTCGGTGCGGCACCCAACCCAAATCGCAACCCAGCCTCTACCCCAAGGACCGGCTCACGGACGCCCCAGTCACCCTCGCGGCCAAGCCGGCCGCTTCCCACGACTCTTGACCCTCCCTGCTCCCTGGCCTCCGGTTACGCTCTGCTGTGGCTGCCCCCCCCAGGCGCCGCGCCTGACTCCCACAGCAGCATCGGCAGGGGGAGCCGGCGGAACGGACCCATCCTACCGCGTCGCATCCGAGTGTCAGGACAACTACATCGTGCTGCAGAACGCAACCCTGAGGTCGCGGGAGCTGCTGGACCGCCTGGGGGAGCTGCGGGGCTCGGCAGTAGCGGCGCTACAGCGGGAAGGGGGAGAGCCGCTGCCAGCGGACGCTGCTTCGCGCTTGGCGGAGGGGCTGGAGAGCTGGGGTTGGCAGCAGGAGGGTCAACGCGGGCGAGGAGAGCGGATGGAGGGGCAGCAGGAGGGTCAACGCGGACAAGGAGAGCGGAGGGAGGGGCAACAGGGCGAGGAAGGCAAGTGGGGGCTGGGGATTTGGGTTGGGTCTTTCCAGGACGGAAGGAATGCGGAGCGGGTATGAGAGGAGGCAGACAGCCGTTGGCGGTGTGTGATGCGTGGACAGTGCGGGAGGGGATCACCAGAGAGTAATTTTAGAGGGAGATGAAGGCCAACGTGAGGTGGCGTGTACACCCCATTGGCTCAACGGCCTCTACCTCTCCCGGCGCTTGTCCCACAGGTGAATGGCGGGTGAACGGCCTGGGGGATCGCAGCGGCACCGCGTCCGGCTGCGACGTCGACGTCGATGTCGTACTGTTTCCAAACCCTGACGCTGCCGTCATCAGCGACGCCGCCGTCATCAGTGCCGCTGCCACGTCGGCGACCCCAACTGCTGAGGACAGCGCCGCCGGATACACGCCCCGGGTACCCTCATCCCCTGCGGCGGCAGCACCGCCGGTGCCCCGAGCTGCCCGGCTGCTGTCCAGCCCCGACCTGACGATCCTGATGGGCGAGCTGTGTCGGGAGGTGGCGCTGGAGGTGGAGCTGCTGGTGAGGGGTCGGGCGCCGCGCGGCGCGGCGCGTTGCCTGCGCATGTGCGGTGTCCGCCTAGGGCGTTTGCGGGCTGCACGAGCGCGATGGGGCTGCGAGCGCACGTGGTGTTGCACCCACCATCACAAACCCCAGTGGCGAAAATGCAAAGCAGCCCACGAATTAACCCACGAAGCAGCCCATGCAGCAGCCCACGGCGTGTCACAGCCCGGTCGGAAGCTGCTTTGGCCGTACGGAAATACCTCATAAATCCGATCCGAGCCTTTGATTCCCCGCCGGGTGGTTGTCCGTATGTGTTTTTTTTGTTGCGCACAGGGTCGAGTGGCCGAGGCCGTGGAGCTGCAGACTAGCGCCGATGATTTGTACGCGTACGACACGTTCCTCAAGCTGCAGCCGTACACGGACGAGCGGGTGGTGGCTGCTGCGTTTGCGCAGCGTGACCTCATAGCTCCGCCGCCCAAAGCGCAGGGCCAGCAACACGCAGCGGGCCGACGATGACGTAGATGGCGCACAGGTTTTGATACTCTACTTCATGTGATCTTGGCGGGAGCTGCAGGTGGCCTAGGTTGGTTGCTGCCGGCGGTATGTGGTGGGCTGGTTGGCTCGAAATAGCAAGTGAATGGATGCCGCTGAAATTCTACCGACCCAAGGGCCGCTGATAACTGCGAGATGGGTCCAGCGGCCAGACGGGACATTCATATGTGCAGTATTAGGTCGCGGCTATTTCCGTGCGTTCGCAACGCCGCTGCTGCAAACTGCGCCCCCGCGGTTGCAGTCGCAGCCTGGGAGGCCGCACCGCACAGGAAGCAGCTCATGCACGCTGCCGTGCAGCAGCCGCACCGCTCTTCAGAACTTTGGATTGGGCGGCTTGGGACCGGGGCTGTAGGGCTAGCATAAGCCAGCCCAGGTCCCTCGCAGCACCCACCATTCGTCGTCACTGTTTCATGGTCTTCGTTTCCTTTCCTATCCCTCCACCTCTACCACCAGCAGCACCACCAAAATAGCAGGAGTACAGCCATCCGCATAAGCCCCACCACGCAGCGCAGGACCGACTAGATCACACAAGACACACCGCCGGCACTCAGCCGTTGCTCGCGGACGGGTATGTGCTGCTGACAGCTCCCGCGTTCCGCAACCAGCCAGATGCATGCGGTTGCACCACCTGCGGCACACCCAGTGCCGCAATTCCCAGCGGCTGAATGCTCGTCCTATACGCCACCACATCCCACGGGCATTTCAGCACGCTAGATGATCTGTTATGGATTCCTAACAGCCGGCTCCAAGCCATGGCTAGTCAGTCCACCACGAGCGCCACTCCAGGGATGCCAGGGAGGCATCCGGGCAGGCGCCACAGCTCCAGAGGGCCCCGAGCCCGACGCAGGGATTGCCCCACCGTGGCCCTGTGTGATATGCAACGTATCTCGATGTGTTACTTCCTTTCGCATACATCACTCTTAACACTATCACACCACCACTAGCTCCGCAGGGGCCCTCGCAACCACAGGACCCGTCAGTTACCACAACTGCTCCTGATCGTCGTATTCTCCACACCCTAACAGCTCGCCTCCACTCCACTGCACCTTGCACGTGCATGCCTCCTAGCCGGGCACCACGCAACAGCGGAGCCGCTGAGCAGCTCTGCGAAATTGCTGCCCTCTCCCCAACAACCCCTTGGGGTGCAACGAACAGGGCAGACCACACCCGCCGCGCCCGCTACTGTTCCCACCGCCAGCACCACCAACGCGACCGAGTGCCACCACCACTCCTGGCTGGCACCACCAACGCCGCCAACTGTTGGTTGCAAGTTCCACGGGCCACCCACTACTTCCTCGACTCGGCCGCCGCCGCCTGCTCCACCTTTTCCTTGATGAACAGGGTCCCCAGCGCCAGCAGACTCAGCAGCACCGCCGCAGCGAAGGCAGCCTCCGTGTTGTATTCCTTGTAGGCGCTCTCCACAAACAGAGTCAGCGTCTGGGTCTTGCCGATGATGTTGCCTGTGACCGGGCGTGACCAGGTGTGACCGGGTGGACTGGGTCAGTGTGTGCGGATGAGGTTCGAGGGCGGTGCAGGGGCTCCGACGCCAGGAGGAGGGGTCCTTCAAGGCCAAGAAACCAGGCCAAGGAAGCACCTTGCTAGGCCTTCGGTGGCACTGGCTAGTAGGGGTCACCACCCATGCCGCATTCGTAGCGGCAGTTCCCCTCGTGTCGGCCCATGAGCACCACCATCAGCATCTCGTTGTCCACGCCCACAGTCCCTTGCAACCCACCCCACCACCGCCACCTCCGCCACCACCACCACCACCACCGCTCACCCGAGATGACGGACACGGCCCCGAACTCGCCCATGGCGCGAGCGTTACACAGGATGACGCCGTACAGCAGGCCCCACCGGATGTTAGGCAGCGTCACGCTGCAAAACACCTGCCGGGTTGCGACGGTGGGAGGGAGAGGCCGGCCGGACGGTGTCGATTCAGGCCCGTGGGGTGCGAGCTGAAAAATGACGACAACACGGCGCCTGTGTACCATGGCACGTCACCTGCGACCGACAGGGTACTCCCACAAGAGGCACACACTGCAGTGGCCCGGATCCCTCTGACTCTGCCGCTCTTGATGCTGTGGCCCACCTGCCAGTCGTTCGCCCCCAGCGTGCGCGCAGCCTCCTCCTGGCTGAGGTCCATGTTCTCCAGGATGGGGATCAGCTCCCGGACAACGAAGGGCAGGGTCACGAACATGGTGGCGAGGGCCATCCCTGGAGGGCGGCCGAGGCGGGGCGGAGGGTGAGGAGGGAGCCGTGTATCCGAGGCATCATGGCCCGTCACTCGCTGGCTCACCTGACAATACCGCGGACCCCGTAGTTATAAGTTACTAGTTACAAGTTACACTTCCCACAAACGTGTGCAGGCGTCCGTTCAAGCCGGGGGGCCCCATGGGCGGTCGTAGTCACAACCCCCACAGCCGTCCATCCACCCAGCCGTTCACACACCTGTGAAAGCGAACACCACGCTGATGCCCGTCTCCCGAAGCAGCGCCGCGAACCAGCCCGAACGGCCGTACAGCAACGTCAGCATAAGGCCCGTCACAACGGGTGAGATGGAGAAGGGCAGGTCGAGCAGGGACATCAGGAAGACCTGCGCGCAAGGCGAATTGAGAGGTTTGAGGTAGGGTGTGCGAGGGCTGAGGTGGGGTGTGCGAGGGATGGTGGGATGTGTTACGGCCCCATGTCCCGCCAGGTGCCCCTGTACCGCAATCGTAATCGCGACCCTGCCGGAGTACAGCAGCGATGGCTGCGCTGGCATACTGCCAGCGGCGGCGGCAACAGCGGCAACAGCAGCAGCAAAAGCAGCAGGGTCAGCAGCGGCAGCGACGGCTTTCACCTTTCCGGGGAATTCGTTGCGTGTCAGGTTGATGGCGGCCACTGTCCCAAAGACGGTGTTCAGCGGCACAGTCACTAGGGCCAGCAGCAACGTCATTTTCAACTGTAGGCGGGCAGGGGGGAGGCCAGGACAGTTGGCGGGCGGGAGGGCTGGGCGGGTGCCAGGTCCTGCCATAGGCGTCGGAAAGACAGCCCCCAGCCTAGCACACGTCAACTCATGCAGGCGCAGCGGACGTGTCTCCCAGCATGTGTTACCTCTATCTACAACATCTCTACAACGTCGGGCATACCGGTAGTAAAAAACCCGTGGGCTTGACATCGAATGCCTGCGGCTTCACCCTCTACTACATAACCAAAGTTTCCCAATGCCCCTTGGTGTTTTTCGACCGCCAAGTAGAAATCTGGATCCAGATCCAGTCTCTCCCCAACAACAACCCCGGCACAACGCTCGCTTCCCCACGCCTTTCGCCCTCGCCCGCCGCACCGCATGCAAGAAATCCGGGTCCAAGCAGTGCTCCAGGAAGGGCACGATCCCCTTCGCAAAAGCCTGCACACCGAGGTAGCGAAGGCAGGAGCTGACTGTTGACCGGCGACGGTAGCCACGTGGGTTCCGGATCCAACGCGAGCAACCCTAGGTGCGGACAGCCGGCGAGCACGTTTGCCTGCCTAGGCAACACAAAATTTCCCGCTCGCAGCCTGTTGCGTGCAAGCAGCCACGAGCCTTTATGTGCTTGAATGGCTGACGGTTGTACACCGCCCGGGCCTCATCAGAGAACACCGGTCACCCATACAAACCCGCGGTCGCACCTGGAAGAACACGTTTACAAACGGGACGAGTACTACTAACAAGATGTAGGCAACTGCGAGGCCAACGAGGACTCGCTTTGGCCAGTCGTCGACCTGAGCGCGCGAAAGAGAGCGGACGCGGCGTCAGGCCATGCGTGACCGGCCTGCGCGCCTCCCGTAGGTTGGGTCCTCACCGGTTCCCCTAAGCCACCCCCGTGGCCTGCCATGCCTCCTGCTGGGCCAGATTGCGCAATGAGCAGCTCGCCACGCAATCGTCGCAGGGTGGGCTGCGGCAGCCGCAATGACGCTCCTCGCTGTGGCCCGCTCTCCAATGCGCCAGCCGCGCCAGTCCCACAATATTTAGATGTTGATGGTGCACTGCTATGGACGCAAACACGCTTTGGGGCAGTAGGAACGGGCAGCTGTTGGAGCGGTCGCGCAGCGACTGAGGAAGAGCACGCGCCGGTGGCATTGGGCAGCACGGTCGCCATGATCGCTTACTGTATGAGCAAAGTTAGTAAAATTGGAATTACACGTCAATGCGTATAATTGACGGATTCATCTGCGGCGGCCTCGAATACGGCTATTCTCAGCGCCTTTGCCAAGTCGCCATGCATGTATTTGTATTGAACAACGTATACTTCGCAAGCAAAACTACATTCGGTTTTTATGGGAATTTAAGACGTCGCATAGTACAGGCCACTGTTGAACTCTTCGTAAAGCAAAGCCTACTACTCCCTGCGGGTAGCATCGTCGCCATACGGTACCTAAGCAGATGAACGTAACCAAGGGCGCCTTGCTCCTTGGGATTGCGGCGCTTTTCTTTAGCTCGGACCTCATGGGCGCATTTGGCGGCAGCGCTCGAGGGCGCGGCCCTGCCAGCCCAGACGGCGGACTCTCGCTTGGTGGAAAGCTGCACGTTAGCTTCTGCAACAGCTGAGGCATGCGCGGCGCGTTCGGTCAGGTTCACGAGCTTGCCCGAACGCGGTGGGTCAAGCTGCCCTGCCCTCACAGGCGCTGACAGGCGTTGGTTGCACGCACGTGTGCAAGCGCCTGCTCTTAAGACTAGGACGCGCGTCTCCTTCCCAGCTGTCCTGCATTTGAACCAGCCTCTTGCCCCCCGCAGGTTCCCTGGGTTGGAGGTTATCGGCTCGCCGTACCCTCTCCCTGCCTGGAAGCAGCCGGTGATCATGGCTGCTCAGGGTATCCAGATGACTCTCCTTGCGGTGTGCATTGCCGGTGATGCCATCTTCCGACAGCTCGGTATCCCGCCCCCGGCTTGGTACACCGAGCGGGTGGCGTCGAACCGGTTCGGAGCGGCGATGGGCGTGTGGTTTGTGGGCAACATGGTGACGACCAACCTCCAGAACACGGGGGCATTTGAGGTGTACTTCAATGGGCAGCTGGTGAGTAATGCTGATGCCGATGGGATGTGCGGCTCCCGCACTACTTGTTCCTTGTTCACACGCGCCTTTTCTCCTCCCTCCGGGAGGCCGCGAGGCTCATGGGGACCTTGGTGTAGGGTCCGGGCTTGCAACCTTGTGTGATATGGGTCAGGGCATTCGTTGCGGTTTGCAAGTGACCGCAATGCTCTGTGTCTATTGCCTACGCCGCCCCTAGCACCGCTGCGACGATCAACAGGCACTCACCCTCTGAACGGTTAACCTGTGCTCTGATCTGCCGCAGATATTCTCCAAACTTGCGGAGGGCCGCATGCCTACGGTTTCGGAGCTGATTGGCCCCATGGAGCCGTACTTTGCGGCCGGCGGCGCCGGCAGCGCGGCCGCCGGCGCGGTGGAGGGGCTAGCAGCGGCCGGCATCCTCGCCGGACCGCGGACACCCCGCGCGGACGAGCTGTAGTCTTCCGCGGCCCCTGTCACACATGGCCCCCTACAGCCCTTCGGGTCTTCTGCCAGTATCCGTGTGGCAGCCGGCGGCGCTGTGGAGATTGCGGGCGGCGACGCGACCCGCAGTACGACCAGCAGCAGCGGCGGCGGCGGCTGGTGGATGGCCTGGCCTGGGAGTCGTCATGTCCGCGCGCCATCGCGGGTGCCTCGCGGCTGGGCACCGCAGCGGCAGCGACGGCGCCCGGCTCCAGGGGCGCCAGGTGGGCGTTGGGTGGCTTGGGTGGCACGGGCACGGACAAACTGCAAGTATTAGAAAGGACAGCGGTGGCCTCGCTGGTGGTTGCGGCGGCTGCGCGGGTGCGGTGGACTGCATGGAGCGCTCCAGGGATGGGGAAGGGGGCGCCGGCGGCAAGGCACGTATGACGGCGGGCGCTGAATCTCACCGACCCACGGGTCATGAGAGGCGCACCGCCCGAGAAGGGCTTGCCGGGCGATCACGGTCATCCGGCCGCCTCTTCCCCATTGCCACTAGCGCTGCCATGCAGCTCGAAATGCTCGCAGCAGCGGCTGCTGCCGTATCCAGGGTGTCTAGCGCTTTTAGCAGTGGCGGAGCAGTGGCGGGCTCGTCCTTGCAATGAACGAGTTTGGCCGGCGAGGCCTGTACAGGATATAGACTGGAGTGGTGCAGTGGGCAAGGCGTCCTGAGGAGTGGATGG
Source organism: Yamagishiella unicocca (assembly GCA_003116995.1). Lineage (NCBI taxonomy): Eukaryota > Viridiplantae > Chlorophyta > Chlorophyceae > Chlamydomonadales > Volvocaceae > Yamagishiella > Yamagishiella unicocca. Next base: position 622,073 of record BDSL01000042.1, read on the forward strand.
GTGTTGCAGCCTGAGCTGTGAACCACGATGGCGTCGCGAGTGATTGGCCATGGTGTAGGCGGTGATGGTAATGGCAGCTGGCGGGGGCGGGGGCCGTAATGATGGGAGGAGTGGTGGGGGGCCAACAGCGGGGGCTTATCCCGGTTCCGGACCGGTACGAGGCCGCCTCCCGCTGGTGGCTGTATCTGTACTTTTCTAGCTGAGATGAGATGAGCGTCACTAGATTACAGCTGCAAGGGTTGCAACTTTGAGGCTTCTGCTCAGTCGACGAGACTGAGGCTGAGGAGGAGTGGCGTCGGAGTTTTTCCGCGCGGTGGACTGGACTCGCCCAAGCGGCAAAGACGTATGCCGTACAACGTCTTATGCCGTACACGTCTTAGTGGGGCTTGAGAGCACAATCTGATGGGCGCGGTGGGTTTGCAGAAGTGCTGTTGGGGCCTCACCAAGTCCCTGACGTGTGATCTGTCGTATTTTACGAAACGTCGCAAATTTGACGTGCGCCACGTCGTTCGTTTATCACGCACCCGCACCGCGTGTAGCAGCGAGCGGGCACTGCGGCACACATACTACCCTTCGTACAGTACCTTCTGGTCTGGAACCCACTGTAACAGTAAGTACTTCGTACAGTACGACCAACTGCCAAAACCCAACATCTGGACGCCGCCTTGGCCAGGTTCAACCACAGCAATGGAAGCCCACGGACTCGACGTCAATTCTGGGTCCGCCAATCTTTCTGCGGCCCGCTGCTTCGTGTACACCCACAAACAACCCGATTTTGATCTCCTCTTTAAACGCCGATTAAACTGAAAACGTCCTGCCAGGCGTACTCCCCGGCAAGCCTGTTCCCAAACTCAAGGGCCAGGCTCTATGAAGACCTCTGGTCTAAAATGTTCCTCATTGACATGAACGGACAGCCTGGTTGGCTGGGCCCTGGCTGGCCGGCAGCTGCCTCACAGGCCGAGGCGGCGGCAAGACACCGCTGCAGCGGCAGTAAGCACCGCACCCGGCAGTACGTGCAGCCCCGTCACTCGGGCAGCTGCAGCAGCAGCAGCGGCTTGGGGCAGTGGCGGCTCAGATGCGAAGCTACGCTGCCGTGCAGTGCCTCCTGCACCAGTCCGCGCCGTGAATAATTGAGCAGCACCACCAGCTTGATAGCGGGGTTGCTGGCAGCCATGTCGCACACCTGATGGGCAGCAGGGCGAGGAGGACGAGTTGGGTCTTTCGGGGTTGCTAACAACCCAACCAGGGTGGCACATGAGGCGAGGCCACATGCGGCGAGGGCACATGCTGCGAGGGCACATGGAGCGATGACGGCACAAACCGCGGCGTGATGTCCATGGGGGCGCGGAAAGGCTGCCGCAAATCTACCGAAAAATACCTGGTCGCCTAGGTCCTGCGGGTCGCCCGTACTGCTGTACAATTGCTTGTACGACACGTTGGCCAGGCCTCGGCGCCGCAGCTGGTTCGTCAGGGCGGTGGGCAGCGAGGGCATCCCGCTGAGGCTGGGGCCCGCTACGTGCCAGATAGACACCGAGTCGCCTGCTGGTCGGCGAAGCCGTTGGAAGTCGCGGGGACGTGTGCGGCGCACGTTAAATGGCCCAAAGCGGAAACATGACCAGCTAGCTGGCGGTTTGGATCCAGATTCCGTGGGCGCGGGTGCGTGCGTGGGTACTGCGTGCGTAGGCGCGCATTTGGTTAAGAGACGTCTTCCCTCAAGCTTCCACCTCACGACTCGCCGTACTGTAGTACTGTAGTACTGTCGTACCTTTGCGCGCACAGTTGTCGGCAACCCACTGCCAAACGTTGGCGAGCTCCTCCAAGTGGTTGACAACGAGCAGGATCTCAGAGCCGGCCCCGGCCGCAGCCGTCGCAGCGGCAGACGGTGCTTCAGCCCCTTCAGTGTACCTGCGCACGTCAGCCGCTGCTGCGGCTGGTGGCGGCGCGGGTGCTGGCGGGGCGGCTGGCGGCGGCGCGGGCGCGAAACGGCGCGCCGCGGCGGCGTGTGCTGCCGCCTGGGACTCGGGGCTGGGCACTAACAGCAGCGGCACTTTGGAGTGCTGGTAGCAGAAGCGGCTCACGGACCCGAACTCCGCCAGCGCGCCTGCGGGGAGAGGGTCAGGGGCGCGACGGAGTAGTGGTAACTGTTACAGTGGGCCCCAGACCAGAAGGTAGAGCCATCGGGCGCATCGCCTGACAATGAAAGAGACGCAGGAAGAAGGGCGAAAGGAGTCTTGAGTGGAGCGGGGGGGGAGCGTGGCAGGTAGGGAGCGGTAAGGGGTATTTAGGATTGTTGGGAGCGGCCGGGAGTAAGGAAACACGTGGACGCGAGGTGCAGTGAGTGAGAAGCGCCCGCTCACCGGGTCCGTGGCTGGCCACCACCAGCAGCTTGGCGTCCGCTCGGGCCACTGCGTCCAGGAGGACCTCAGCGATTCCTGCGGCGGAGCGAGCCGCGGGGAGGCTGGGCAGCTCGGTCTGCGGGCATGGCGAGGGGGCGGCAGGTGGCGGTAGGCGTTATGGTGGGCTGCAGAACAACAGATGGGTGATGGATGGATGAGGGATGAGGGACGGTGAGTGGTAGCAGTTTGTTTGCGCGTGAGGACCTGATCGGTCAGCTACCACCTGGCGCATTGCCGCTGAGTGGGGTGGCTGTGTGGTTGGATGGAGGAAGCGTAGGCAGGGGCGCCGAGCGGCGAGGGGTGAGGGGCATGGACGGTTGTTCATCTGTGAGGCGCGCAGCCGCCGATGTATGCATGACCCACGCACGCGCTCATACCGACCCCGCAACCCACCCACCTCGTATTTTCCTCGCAACCACCCACCTCGTATTTGACGCCCAACCGCCGCAGCTGCTCGCAGCGCCGTGCAACCACACCCTCAGCCGCCCTGTGGAGGCGAGACAGGTAGTCCTGCACGTCGGCGGCGCGAGACACATGGCGTGTACACATGCCGTTAATTCTTAATTGGGAGCCATCGTTACATTGTTATATTGTCTAATAGCCCTAGCACGTACGTTGCTGTCATGGTATCGGAACCGGCACCTTATGTGCAAGTTACGTGCTGTACCGTGACAGACAGCATCTATGCAGGTACCTGCGCTAGAGGTACGATGTCGCTCACTCCCGGCACAACACGTGTTTCACGTGCCACCGCCAACCGCCTTTCTCCACATCACCACACATCCTCCACCCCACCGCCCACCAGCCCCGCAGCTCCCCGAGTGGGGCGAGGTGCACTCGCTCGACTGCCTGTCTAGGCGTTGCCTGCGCAGGCTGCCTGCCGTACCTTCAACGTCACTTCGACGTCGCCGTACATGCCGCCCGGCGCCGGCGGCCCTAGCCCCAGGTCGAGTGAGTCCATGGATATGCAGCGGCCCGAAGGGTAGGCGCCCAGCGACGTCTGGCTGTGCAGGCCCCGAGGGTCGCACACCACGTGTACGACGCGCAGCTCGTCCACATCTGTAGCCGTACAATGAGCGGGGAGTGGGGTGAGGCGGGTGCCGGGCGGTCTCCATCTTCCTCCAGTCCCGAACCTGCCCCGCGCACGGCGGCTATCCTTCCCTTCCCTCGTGGTACCGGTCGCGGTACCGGCCTTACCTGGATTGTACAGGTTCTCCACCACCCACTCCGCCGCCGCTGCCGAGTTGTCCGTGTCGTCCATCGCCACCACAATGGTGCCGCCGCACGTGCTGGGCTCGGTGCAGTTGAACTCGTGAGGGTGCGTGCGCAGCGCCTCAATGCGCCGGCTTGAGCTGGAGGCGCCAGCCGCGGCGGGGTTCCGGAGCTGCTGCTGCTGCCGCGCGTCCTTCAAGGTGGCTTCGGCGGCGGCGTCAGCGGCGCGCTCGGATTGATGCCGGCCAGGGAGGTGAGGCGCCGGGGGCGGGGTCGGCTCTTGCTGAGTGGGATGCTGCCGATGGGGCTGCGGCGACGACGACTGAGACGGATCACTAGGAGCTGCTCCGGAACGAGGCTCTTGGGCTGCGAAGGTGACAGCTCGTCGACTTTGTTTGCTTCGGCCAGAGGTTGAGATGTTGACGGGGTGAGATGCAAGGCAGCCGCCTCGTCGCGACGCGGCAGGCTGCTTGGGCTGCGCGGCGGTGAGCCGGCCGAGCCCGAGCGAGTTGCGCATGTTGCGGAGGAAAGAGTTCCGCCAATTGCCTTTGACTTCAGGGAGCCAAGGATGCTTACGATGTGTTGATTTCTTGGTTTTTGGATTAAATGCACAAGCAATTATTAGGCAGTACGTGTCGCGACTACGTTTCGTTGGAATAAGGCCGGACGGTCTGGAAACATGATACGGCGCGCCTCGGAAGACGCGTCCTGGTCAGCTTCCCTAGATTGCACTTCCGGAATGAAGGTACAAGGATAGAAATTACTGCGCATCATCTAGCAGGACCGTGCGTGAGGTTCATCCTTGTTCTTGGCGCTCTGCACTTTCGGCTTAGCGACGACCCACGGGTCGTGTACGATTTGCGATTACCTCTCAACCTCACACGCTCACTCGCACTCTCGTACATCATATTGAAAATCGCTCGATTGCGCCATGCTTCCTTTTTGTGCCAGTACAAGGGGGTGCTGTCTATAGTAAAAGGTAAACGGTGGCCTCTACTGTCGATTCGGCGGTTGTGTAGTTGGTGTTCGGTGCCCGCAACGCACCTCCTCCGCCAGTGCCTTACGGAATACCTTCGCCTTAGGACCAGCATGTTTTAGGTTTTCTCACACATTGGCATCGCTTTCTGCCGACGCGGTCTTCGACACGCTGACTTACCACATACACGCCCAACAAGATGGAGCCCTTCTGCCGTTGTGCCTCACATGCGCGGCAAGTAGGGCTTTCTTGCCGCCTCCAGCAGTGGTGGTCTGCGGATGCGGACCTTATGCTGTTATAGCTATTGCTGCTGCAATTGGCAACAGCAGCCGTGTACCGGAGCTGGTGTAGATTGCACAAGGCAAAGGCACATCGTTACACGCAGGGTAGCAGCTCATTGTGCCTATCCCGCCCGGGTAGTAGTAACCGTTACAGTGGGTTCCAGAGGTAGAACCATCGGGCACATCGCCTGACACTGAAGGAGCCCGGTGTCTGAACGACCATGAATCAGGTTGTTGATCACCATCTTATTTTTCAATAAAGCCTCTCTTCCGACAAACAACACGACCGTTTTATGGCCGCGGCCTTGAAAAGGGCGGGGACTGGTGGTCCCCCTCTTACTCCGGGTAGTGGTCTTCTGGATCGCGCCGTTCGCCGTGGGGTGGTGGAGTTTTGGGCCCTTCTGAGGGGCTTTGCTGCGCTGGGGCTTCCCCAGAAAGGCTGGGATGCAGTGGGGTCTCGGCATCCTTTCTTGCGGGTGGTCGCCAATCGCCTTGTGTGCGGGGGACCGGCTGAGGTACTGGTGGATTCCTGATCGGCTCGGGTTGTCTTGGGGAGCGGGGTTTCCCGTGCTTCATACTTTCTGGCTATATAAGCGTGTTGAGCCCTGCTAGGGGTCCGTGCCTTATGGGATGAGAGGTGGCGGGTTCCGATGTTTGCATCGTTGCGGCGCTTCACTGGTTCGTCGGGTGCTGGGCTGTTAGGTTGGTTGGCGGCCAGTTCCTGATAGGGGAGCCTCTAGTGCAAATTCCCCCTGGGGTGCTGGCTGCTGCTCTGTATGCCTACGGCCTGTCAACTTGGTGTTCTGGTGGTTTGCCTTTGTTTCGGTGCATGTCGGTATGTGTTTCCTCCGTCTTGTTCAGTGTCAGGCGATGCGCCCGATGGTTCTACCTATTGGTCTGGAACCCACTGTAATCGTTACAACAACGACTGTAACCGTTAACAACAGCAACAACGACACTGTAACCGTTACGACAACAGCCACAAAACGCTGATGGTTGCATGTAATGCTTGTTGCCATTGCCTGGCCCCGCTGGCCTAGCTCCTCCTCGCCCCGTCGATTCACTGGTACGGCTTTTCTTAAATGCAAACACATTCGGCTAACCCGGATGGGGACATTTCCAGGGATACATACAGCTACGTCAGCTAGGAGCAATTTGTAAGAATGTATGACCTATGTACATGCTGCTCTAAGCCTAACCATGACCCGGAGCCACCAGCAGCGAAGGCGTTGTTGAAGTTAACCCAACGAACGAACTGAGGACGCATAAGCTCACGGGAAGGGCGATCAAAGTGCCTTTTGGGCTCTCCAACTGTCTCCAATCGCCAAACATTCCACAACTATTATAGGGAAGGGGTTGATTATTGATTCACGTCTCGCCATGCATTTGCGTGCTATTATAGACACCAGAAGCAAATGACATGCCACAATAATGTCGCTGTCTGTCGTTTCGTCCGGCAAAATGTGTCTGGAACGATAACGATACATGCCGTGCTGCGTGTGCTGCGCGCGTTGACATCCACGTGCCATCCCATCACTTATTAGCACAAATGCTGGACAACGCATGCCTACGAGCGGATTTATTCGGAACATAATAATTTTGGAACAAAACTGACCTAGATAATCAGTCTGCACTCAATTGCGCACTGTCGGTTGTAACAGTAGCCACATACCTGCCCTCCATCCATGTACACCGCACCCACCTGATCCTCGCACCTAGCTGATGCAAATGCCATCAGAGGATTTTTGGAACCCAACCATGCAGGCGCTGCAATCCTGGTGGAGGAAGTCCGCGCTTGTCTGGCACACTGCCTTTGGATCGCCGGGACACGGCTTGATGCTGCAGGGGTCCCAATACCTCCGACCGAAATTGTTAAAAGTCAGGCCGTCGCCCATTTCAGCTGGGTCATCGCCCATCATGTAGTTATCTGATTGCCCCTGGCCGTTGTAAGGTGTCATACCCCAGCATTTCACGCCGCCGCCGGGTTGCAGCAAGGCGCAAGTATGTGCCGTCCCTGGAGCGACGTGTACAGCAGTCAGCGGCCCAGAGGGGCCGGAGCCCACCTGTACGACAGGTAGGTTGTTGCCCATCTCGTTCGGTGCATCGCCAATGTAGAGATTGCCGGGGTCAGCTGTGGCAAAGCCAAGGATTCCGTTAAAGTTTTCTCCCCAACACTTGACACGGTTGCCGGGTTGCACGATGGCGCAATTATGAGCCGAGCCCGACACCAGCAAGCTGACGTTGGAGATGTCGCTTCCTAGGTTGACGAAGGGTAGGAGGTCACCCATTGTGCCCGTCGATTCGCCTCGGGGATTGGGGTCTCCGTAGCCAAGCTGGTGATGTCGATCGTAGGGCCGCAAAGCATCGCCCAGCCATGCAGAGGACGGAAGTGCGCATACAAGGATGTTATTAGGGTGCCTGGGTCGCGCCCGGCCTTCCAGAAATGAGTTAAATGCAGCACAACGCTGGTGTGCGTGCAGCATGAGTAATGACAAGTAATGCTACAATAGCACAGTCACTACTTCCTCCTGCGTCTCCTTAAAGTGTTAGGCGATGCGCCCGATGGCCCTACCTTCTGGTATGGGGCCCACGCACCGCAACAGTTGCCGTTACAGTCCCTATCACGAGCTAACACGCGTGCTGTATGCCAGCAATCTACGTACATGATTTTGTGTCTAGTGTGGCACGTCCGTTACCACACGCCCATGTGCGTTTCTTCTTGATATGCATTTGGACTTACATGGCGAGCCGAGCACTTTCATGCCAACTTATCATCGCAGCGTTGCTCACCTGCCCATGGCGTCCATCGCCCCAGCACTTGACTCGGTCTCCCGGTTGCACGAGAGCGCAGGTGTGTATGATTCCAGCGGTGATCGATGTAGCCGTGATACCAGTGCCGAGGCGCACGTACGGCAGATTGTTTCCCAGGATTACGGGGCCGTCCTGTCCCGCGTTACCCGAAAATCGGGGGTTTGGCCCCCAGCACTTGACACGACCGCCAGGTTGCATTAAAGCGCACGTATGATACATGCCCGCCGCGATGGCTGACACGTAACTGTAGTCCGAACCCAGGTCGATGAACGGCAAGCTGTCGCCCATTGTGTACGAAGAGCTTATTCCGATAATGCTGGCGTCACCCCAGCACTTGACCTTCCCGACGGGCTGCAGCAGAGCGCACACGTGTTGTTTCCCTACCGCCAGTTGGGTGACCCATAGGTCGGACCCAACGTCGACGAACGGCAGGTTGTCGCCCATCTCGCCGGGACTGTCCCCAACGAGATAATCGCCATTGAAGCCACACTGTTGACACGCGGGCAATAATAGGGCGGGCATAACAGAACCAGCCGATCACGCGGGTACGTGAGACAGTTATGGTCAGTATACATGACTCGGCAGGTAGTCGAGGTCACCGCGTTCGTTAAATATTTACCGAACGCGATGTGCAGATAGGTCGAAAGGGGTGAAATGAAGCGACAAGGCGATTACCAATTCACAAATGGATAGACAGCAGCCACTGTTCTTACGGTAATATCAGGTATTAGCACTTGCCTGACGCCAACCGTTATGGCCCCAGCACTTGACTCGGTTGCCAGGCTGCAAGATCGCGCACGTGACTTGGAATCCAGTCACGACAGCTGTGATGTTCGTATGCTGAGTTCCTAGATCCACGAAGGGAAGGGCGTCGCCCATTTCCTCCTGGTGACCGCCACGATTTACTGTGTCGCCCGATCCTAGTTGGCCTGGAGCGCCACGTGTCCGTGATCAGGTGGGTGGGTGGGTAGCGTCAGCAGCACATCGTTCGCGAATCCCGGGCTAGACGCAGCAGCAGGAGCAGCAGCGGCAGCAGCAACAATAACGCCCGATGGTTCTACCTCTTGGTCTGGAACCCACTGTAACAGTTACAACAAAATAACGGCAGCGGCGTTAAATATGCATGATTGTACCTATGTGGATGCCGATGGATAGAGCCGTATCAGGCAGCTGCTGCCTGCGCTTGGCCTGCCCACGCGATACTAAATCCCTGCTGTCCTAGCAGGTGCCGTGCAAACGTACCATAGTCTGCTATGCCAAAGCATTTGAGCCCCTCGGGCAGGATCACGCAAGTTGCATCGCCCCAACCGCTCAGCTGCAGAGTTGGCAGCTTAGGTAACACCTCTGCGCGCGGAAATTGGAAGCAACGGGGTTAGCTGGGCGCAACCATGGCAGATGGATACATGCGCAGGGAGACGATAACGCCAGCGAACGTAAGGCGTACGTAAGGACTTAACCATGCTGCGCCTTATCAATTGGTATGCAATGCACACGTGTACAGACAAACCGACGACAAAACGTAGACGGAAAGACGCACGACATACCCATGGGCGGTGGCGGCGGGGAAGGGGGCGGAGGAGGTGGCGATGGTGGAGGCGACGGGGGCGGAAGAGGTGGCGGTGGCGGAGGCGACGGGGGCGGAGGAGGTGGCGGTGGTGGTGGCGACGGGGGCGGAGGAGGTGGCGATGGCGGAGGCGACGGGGGCGGAGGAGGTGGCGGTGGCGAAGGCGATGGGGGCGGAGGAGGTGGTGATGGTGGAGGCGACGGGGGCGGAGGAGGTGGCGATGGTGGAGGGGACGGGGGCGGAGGAGGTGGCGATGGTGGAGGGGACGGGGGCGGAGGAGGTGGCGATGGTGGAGGCGACGGGGGCGGAGGAGGTGGCGATGGTGGAGGCGACGGGGGCGGAGGAGGTGGCGATGGTGGAGGGGACGGGGGTGGAGGAGGTGGTGATGGTGGAGGCGACGGGGGCGGAGGAGGTGGCGATGGTGGAGGGGACGGGGGCGGAGGAGGTGGTGACGGCGGTGGGGAAGGGGGCGGAGGAGGTGGCGATGGTGGAGGTGGAGGTGGAGGTGGAGGCATCAATTTCTTGGGCACCGGTGCTCTTGGAACTATATGCAGGTAGGCAGAGGTCAAGTGGAGGCATTATACTGGGCACAAGGGCATACCGGCCGGACGCCAAAACTGGTGAGGTAAGCGATCAAGAAGGTGCGACACGTTGCGACACGCAAGACGTTAGCAAATTTAGCAGCCGATCTTAAAAATTCGATTTCTGCAACGAAACGAGCTTCACCATGAGGGGCCAGCCCGGCAGCTAGCAAGGCGTATACTGTATGTACGATGCACAGGTTGCGCTTGCGAATGGCGATCTGCATTCCACGGCGTCTATCCGGACCCTTACTCCCGGACCAGCCCGAACGATTGAACCGCAGCCCGTCACCTCGCTTACCACGGCCACCGCCGCCTTGACCTTGACCCTCGACGAGTATAGCTGTTGAAGTCAGCACCCCTAATAGCAGAAGGAGTAGGAGCGGACGTTTAAACCCCTGGTGCCTCATGGCGGCACACTGTGAGGAGCGATATGTATGCGTGCGCGCTTGATCAAGTAGTCCTAGCAGGGTATGTCGCTGCTTGCTATCTAACGTTGCGCGTACAATGGATACCGCAAGTACTTTGCCTCGACAATAGGACTAGGGAAATAATCTGACCCTCTTTGAAGCTCGAGGGACTCGAGGCCGCGCTTTTGAATGCCTGGCGGTAGCGGTTAGCTACACGTACGGCGGAACGTGGCCCGAAGGTGGCGAGTGAGGCCCCAGCCCCGCCAGGATCTCACTCCCAAAGATAGAGGCTGGGTATCGATTTCGTAGCACCTCGTCCGTACTTACAGTGACGCTTTTGCCAACCTGAGCCGGAGGGAGTCTGTGTGACCGGGCGGCAGTACATCGACGATACTCGGCAGCGATACCGGTACTTCGTAGCGCTAACAACCTGCGTGCGTAGAAAATTTGTGTAGGGAGTTGCAAGTAGGCGAGCTCCAAGAGCATAAGGTAGCAAACCTGATGTAGCCTGCTGCCGTCCCGGTAGTTGTCGCAAGTTGTCGAGTCGTGCACGCATCAGCGATTCAGCGTTGTCCATCCTTTTGCAAGTGGCATTAATTAACAGGCGCACAACTTGCTTGCTGTGGCCGCCGCTAAGGTTGACCCGGGGAGGCCCTTCCGCGTTCGGGACCCGAACGGAGCACGTGCGCCCCTTCCATCCCGTCCGAATGATTCCCTACCTGCGCCTTCCTATCCTGATTCAAGGAAGTCGACCTATTATCAAGGTCCTCATTTGCACTCGTCGTTTTGCAGAGGTGCAAACGGTGCAGCTTCTCGGCCCCATCCCGGCATGTTGCACGCATCCCGTATCGTACCTATAAGCCGCCTCACCTGGCGAAACTGATCACACCGTGGACACACCAGCCGAACCGCTTTGCATCAATTTCGTAGCTTTATACTACTAGTATCATCACCATCGCCTGCACGGCTCCAATACATTAGTTGGGTTTATGGAGAGCCTGCTGAAACCTGTAAAGCCACGTGTCTCGTTATTGTAAGTTTAGTATCATTTTCCCTCTGAGGTCAGTTGGTTTTGTCCTGCTGCTTTCCCCGCAGCGCTCGCAGCCGCAGACCGCCCCGTTGATCAGGCTGAGCGCTGCACGTACCGTTTTAGGCACCACAGAAGGAACCATGTCGCAAGAGTTCACTCGCTGATGACCGTAGCTAGCACTGCGTGCGTGCTGCTCAGGATCTCTGTTTGCTGCGGGCATCCTGCATATGGGTATTTAAATTCGTGGCAAACATTCTTCAACCAAGAGTCATCTTTTTCGGGGAATAATTGCACTTTGTTATTTAAGGGGTAGGCCTATGTACCGATGGGAGAGCCCTGCCATGCAATTGATGTCTTAAATTGCTGCAGAATGTAAGTACAACTGTTAAGTTGCTGCAGCCTTTCAAATGTACGGCGCTCCGACATTGGTTGCCGCTCCTTCGCAAGGGGAGCTTATCACCGTAATCAATGGCCTCCATCAGGACGTCGTTACCAGTTGCCAGTTGCCGTTGCCACTTACCGTTTACCCGCCTACCGGTACATCCCGCAAGTCGCCCCACCCGCCCCACCGCCGCGCCAAAGCAGCACGAAGACACGCCTGGGTTCAGGACAGAGAGTACGGCGGCGTCGCGGTGCGCACTCCCGGCTGCGTATAAGGCCCCTCCACACAAACCCCGGGTACACGGTCCACCGCTCCTACCTACCTACATCAGCATACAGCCCCGCCTATCCCATACCAGTCCCCATGCCTACCTGGACACACCCGCTCTCCCCCGTTAGGGTGCCTCTCCTGCCCACGTCCCGCCGCAGTCGTCGTGTGACGCTGCCGTACATGTGCCCACGTGTCCAACATCCCCCTCAGGCCCCTTCCACTTCCATAGCACACGGAATTTAAATCCACCCTTAAATTTAAATCCTTTCTTAAATTTAGCTCAAGTTTATTCGTTGGATGGCCACAGGCTGACAGTGACGGCTCCTACGATTCGCCAGTGCGCCCCTGCACCGCGGATAGCCTCGCGTACGCCCGACTGCCCGCCACTGCGCTCGACTGCCTAGCACCAGCAGCTGAAGCAGCTGAAGCAGCTGCGCTCGGCGCCGCGGCCGGGCCCTGCTGCTGCGAAGCCGCTGTGCCGCCGAACACCCGCAGATCCAGGACCTTTGAGGGACCGGAGCACCGGAGGGCGCAGATGAGGGCGTGCTCGGTCACGGGGCTTATTCGTTGAGGAGGGCACCATGCTTAGGTCCAGCAGGTGCATCCACAATGGTACCGTGTGTGCTATGTGTCGCTCATTCTGGGGCGCCCAGACTTCTATTTTGGGGCGCCCAGACTTCTATTTTGGGGCGCCCAGTGCACAGACTTCTATGACCAGGTCGAGGGTATGCGACGGTAGCAGCAGTAACAGCGGTAGCTAGTGCACGCACGCCCTCGAGTGGCTGCAACCGCTACTGCTCCGCTGCCTGCTGGGTGCCCCTCGCACGATGCACCTCACCCGGTACACCTCCGCCTTCCCAAATCCGTCGGCTCTCAACTGCACGCTAGATTGTGTATGTATGACACAGGACATTGTCGCCTCCTCCGTTCAAAACGAAACGCCGAAGCCACACCATGTACATAAGTCGCAGCGGATGCCTTCTGCCGAACCCCGCGTGTGACCTGCCCTCTCTCTCCCCACCGCCTCCCTCCACTTGGGGGGTGGCGAGAATACCCGTCTACATGACGTAGGAAACGGAGGCGACTCCTCACCTGCTTGACCTGGTCCACGTTGGTCGCCAATGTGTCGCGTGCGCCGGTGCGCTCCTCCGTACGGACCTGGGATGTGGTTTCAGAGCCAACGGGCGGGTTTGGAGCTTGCACCCAAAACGTCGCCCGAGCCGGCCTTTCATTTCTTGCCAGTTTCCTCCCCTACCACTACCTGTCTTGTCCTCGCGCTGCTCCCCCAGCTAGGAGGTGCTCAGCCCCCCAGGAGGCACCGCCCGACCCACCTGCGCGAACATGGCATCCATATCCGCATCCGCCACCTTGTAGAAGTCGCCTAATCGGAGGACACGAACACACACAGAGATGTAACGCAAGCAAGGTTTTCTTAATCTATGATTCTTTTAACCGGGTGTCCACTCCTTGCTTTGGTGTGCTGAAAGTAAGCGACGTTGCTTTAGCAGACATGGCCGCGGGGCCCGATCGGCCGGGTGGCGGACACAGGTGGGCGAATGCAAACGAACATGGGCCGCGACGTGCGCGCGCCGTTGAGGCAACGCACCAGTAGAACGCAGCGGGCTGAGTGCGGATGCTTGCCAACACTTAGGAGGCATTGTGCTGCTGGTGCAACCGCATGGTAGCACTGGCCCTGGCTCTGTCGCCGCCCATTTCGCCCACAATTTCTGACCCTGACTACCAGACCCGAACACAGTGGCCTCGAACGCCATACGCGCCCCGCCCCCATTGCCCAGCGGCCCGGTCTTCGTCCGTACCTACCCTGGAGCTTTGTGAGTCCGTCGCTCACGCCCTTCATTTCCAGGTGCGGAATCATTCGCAGCACCCCCAGGGTGGCCACCTGCTCTTCCCGCAGCATCTGCTGCACGCCCAGCCCCTGGTCCAGCTGGTACTGCTGGTGCTGCAACAGCATCTGCATCACGCGAACGAGCTGGTGGGCGGGATGGGGCGGGATGGGGGATTTGGGGGGCCCTGGTCAGGGACAGCCTGGGGTGTGGGTCAGCGGCAGCGGAAGACTGCCCGGAGCTGATGGCTCCTGGTATGGAGTCCGGCAGGCCGTTGTTTCGGAGCCGTCCAAAAGCACCAAGATCCTGCATTGTTCTGCAACCGCCACCTGCTGCCGCGCCCCCACACCTTGAGCAGGTTGGACTCGGTGAGGTCGTACACGCTTTCCTTCTCCACGTCAGCGTACGCCACCTCGCCGTACAGTTCAAGGATACTCCGTGTGTCGGTTTCGCGGACCTGCACCCAAGAGCCGCGGGCGGGGAGCCAGCGGTCAGCCCTCCTGCCTGCCTGTGCCCTGGCCCCGGGCAAGCCGGCGGTCAGCCCTCCTGCCCTCCTTCCTGCCTGTACCCTGCCTCCGGAGGAGCGTCATCCTTGGCGCGGCCCACGCTCCGCACCAACTGCACTCCCCTTGTCCCCCCAGCCAGTGGCCTCCTCCTCACGGCAGTGCTGCCGCACCCCGCCGCGCCACGACCACCAGCCCACCGCTAGCTGCACAGTCCGCGGCTTGAAACACTACCCACACACGGCCTGGCCACACGGTCTCCGTGTTCTCATTCAAAGTAAGCGGTCGTTCCCTTCCAACCCACATGGACATGGTGGGGCCTTGGGGGACCTCACCACCACAACGAAAAACACGGTCGCTCGTTTTATATATCTTCGGCCGGAGCCGCAGCCGAGACTGCTGGGACGCCACCTCCCTGTTCGTCCTGCCCGGCGGTCACGCTACTCACCACCCGCTCCATGTTCAGTGCGCGCAGCTTGCGCCAGTTGACCTTGCGGTCGAGCGGCAGGAATGAGAAGGCGTCCAGGCGCTTGGCGCGGTCGAGGTCTGGTGGGTTGTGGGGAGGGGGGTGCACCAGGAAGCAGAACGGCAACGTGTGGTGCCATGCGGGCGGGCCGAGGGAATGGTGACTGACGAGGGACTGTAAGACACCGCAGCTTGGTACACAGGGCATCATGGGTGCGGCTTGCTGCCTCCGTGTGCGTGCCGCCCCGCGACCCAGATCGTGCCGCCGAAGGCCTTCCCAACGTTGTGGCTTAGTTCCCGTGCATCGCGACACATATGCATAGACTGCTTCCACATCTGTGCATGTTTGGCCTTCCATTGGAAGCTGACTGTTGCCCCGTACGGATGTTTGCTATGACGGTTTGGACGGTGTCAGGCCAACAACGCACGGGTGCGCTCTTGCCCTCTACCTACGGTATGCAGGTGCGCCGACCTCTACCGTCTCCACTTGTATTCCTTTATCCACGTAGTTACGCCCTGCACGCTCTTGCAGGGCCTTGGCCAGCCGTTGAAGCTCAAAAGCGCGGTCAGAGAAGCTGTCGAGGTCCCGGGATAGTTGCTCGGACTGCTCGGCTAGCGTCCTTGCAATAGTCGCGGTGCTCATTCGTGTGTTTCAGGAAATATCACTACTACCTGGGAACAATGATGGGATGGGCACCGTGCCAATATCAGCCTACAGATAGGGGGGCTTGAATGGAAGTGCCGGTATGTAACTAAGAAGGCAAGAAGTAGTGTTTCGATTTATATGAGCTACTATGAGCCTGTGTTGCGCCAAGGATTGATGAAAATATGCTTTGTCTCTCCAGTTTTTTTGGCGACGCAGCTGGATCGCGCCGCGTGGGATAACGAACTCCATGCCCACAACACAGCGTGCAAAGGTAGTGGTGATGGAAAAGGTTAAATGTGTTACGTACACCCACAATGAATCCCGTTTCCTCGAGGGCTATGCAGCAACGGTGGAAAGCGTGACACTCGTGCCCGCGAACACCTCAGGCGAAATTTAAACCTCTGACATTGGCGTGCACATCCTACAAAGGAATCTGTGCCTAGCCTGTAGGGCGCTCGCCCTCCTACCGCAACTGGCATTTCACTCGTTGCCACTACGCAGCGTACACGACACCCTAGAACTTTGCCATACAACTGGAGTAGCTGCCTTCAACTAGTAAGGCGCCATGTCGTCGCTGCGGGACCTGGTGGCCGGCTCGGATATGTGCACCCCCAGCGACGGCGCCGGGCCGTCCAATGCGTTGGGCGGCCTGGTCAACACGCTCCTGGGTGGGGCCGGCAAAACGCAGGAGCAGCTGCGGGAGGTAGGAACGCCGCGTCGTCCGCGACGTCTCCGTCTCGTCGTGGGGTTGGCCGAGTGCCGCCGCGCTGTGCAGCACCGCAGCAACAAACCCGCCTGATACCGATCCATCAAGCGCATTAGAAGGCCACCAGATTGCGTTAATCGCCTTTCCGCCTGCTTCCTTCCCCTCTCCAACCCGACACACCGAACCCTTTGTTCGCTCCTGCCAGCTTGTCACCTACCGCCTCGGACCACGCTGCAACCACGCCCCACATGGTTTCCTACCCTCTCCCTCGCCTGTCCTAAACGGTTTTTTCCGGGCATCCACGGGTCTTCCTCAAATCCCCCCGCAGCTGCCGGGTATGGGTCACGGCGGTGCGGGCCCCAGCTCCTTCGCGCCCCCCAGGCACTCGCCGGCGGACCTGGCTCTGGCTGGAGGCAGCGGCCTGCTGGTCCCGGGTCTGGGCCCACCGCGCATGGTGAGTGGGGTGGCGGCGCCGCGGGTCCTGGCTTGGAGTGGTGCGTTTTGCATGGGTCGAGTGGTTCCGGAGCAGCAGGCGGGTTCCGGCCGAAAGGGAGGTTCCGGAGCCACTCTGCGGCTACGTCGCGCAGACCAGCGTAGTCGAGCACGGGGCAGGGCAGGGCAGGGCAGGGCAGGGGCAGGGGCAGGGCAGGGGCAGGGGCAGGGGCAGGGGCAGGGGCAGGGGCAGGGGCAGGGGCAGGGCAGGGCAGGGCAGCCACCGTCGGGTACACCACACGGACGGAACGGCAGCGGGAGCGCGACCGTCCAGCCCCGCCGTGCGTGTGGTCCTCATCTCGTCTTGCCGCCGGTAGAATGTTGCCAGCTGAGGGGCTCCTGCCGGCCCCCGGACCGACCCGGCGGGTCGCTCACCTCCCTCCGGGTCGCTCACCTCCCTCCAGGTCGCTCACCTCCCTCCGGGTCGCTCACCTCCCTCCCTGTCGCTCACCTCCCTGCCGGCTCAGGATCACGGCGCTGCGGAGGCCTTCCTGCAGGGCATCCAGGGGGGGCCGCCGCTGCAGCACATGGCGGGGCCGGCAGCCGCACCCGCGGAGTGGGACGCAATCTTCCACGGCCAGGTGGGTGGCGACGAAACCAGTGCCGCGGTCAGGTGGGTGGCGAGGAAAGCAGTGCCGCCGCCAGGTGGGGGCCGGGCGGGAGAGGTTACCACCACCACCGGGGTCGGTGGGAAGCTCCTCAGGTATCGGTATCCAAACAGCTCCGCGTGGGTGGTGGTGCGGCCAGGGGAGGGGAGGGAAGGACCCCTGGCTCCGAAACCATACCCTATGACGAGCGCGACACTGGGTTTCGCTACCCTGCCGAACACCTGATAGCCGCGGACACAGCAACCTCCCTTCCGGCCCGGAATGAGCCTCATGGGAGGATGTGTGTTGCAGGAGGATGTGTGTTCTTGGCGGATGTGTGTCGCAAGAGGATTTATGTCTCAAGAGGATTTGCATTAGAAGAGGATGCGTGTTATAAGAGGATGTGTGTTAAGAAGCCGCCCCCAACATCACGCCGCCGCGTGCGCTTCCGGGCTGCCGTACAGGAGCAGCGCCCTGGGGGCCCTATGGCGCTGATGCCGCCGCAGGCCATGGCGCCACCCCACGGCATGATGCCCGGCGGCCCGCCGCCCATGCTGGCGCCGCACTTCCAGGTACGAGGGCCGCCGGCAGGCGCCTAGAACCTCACTGCCCCCCATTTACCACCTCAACCAACCTCGAGCCCCCCCACCCCCCCGGGTCCGAAGACAATGCGGCAGCTATCCTACCCATGTCGTATAACCGGTCTTGTGTCCCCTCCCCCGCACTGCGGGTCCTCAGCACCCTCGCTGCCGCGCGTGCTGCGACCCGTTTTCGCATGGGCTGGCGCCACGGCCGGTTCCGGATTGCCTTTTTGTCGCGGATCCTGGTTCTGGGTCCTGGAACGCTGCCTGCCACCGAACCGCGCTTGCTCGCCCGCCCGCCAGGCGTTTGTCCGCGGCGGCGTCGCTCCCTCCGCCGCCGCCGCCGCCGCCGCCGGGCCGCTTCCCCCCGAGCTGGCTGCGCAGCTGAGCGTGTCCGACAAGGTCCGCATCCGCGACCGCTCGACCATCATGGCGCGTCACCTGTACGCCGACCAGGGGGACAAGTTCGCGGACATGCAGGTGGGTGTGTGGGGGGGTGGGGTGGTGCAAAAACAACCCGTTGTTTGGGGGGAGTCGGGGAGGGGAGAGAGAGGGAGCCCGTACACCGACGCAGGAGAATCTTGTGTGTTTGGTACTTGGGGGTGGACGCGGGAGGGCGCGTCCTGGGTTTCTCGCGGCTGAGGTTCCACGCCTTGACATCCTGAAGCAGAATCGATCAGTAGTTGTTACCGTCAGGCATGGGCCGCTGGGCCGTGCCTATGTCGGTCTTTCCGCCACTTCACTGGTTTTCCTCCTTCCACTGCCCAGCCCAGCCCTCCCCACTCACTCATTATCTACCCCAAGTTCCGTTTCCCAGCACGCATGCACCTCCGAAAGTGTGTACCAAGCAAACGTCTCCTAATCGGTTTTCCTATTCAGTGCCGACCCATGGGTCTCCCCTCCTACCCCTACCCCACTCGCGCCCTCAGGTGGGGCACCTGCTCGCCTCGCTGCGCATCGACCCGCGGGACCTGCCCGCGCAGCTGAATCACGTGCACAGCGCCGACTGGCACGAGGCGTGGCGGGCGGGGGCGCAGGCGGCGGGGGGCGCGCCGCCGATGTCGGTGGCGGCGGAGCTGGCGGCAGCAGGCGCGCAGGCGCAGGTCCAGGGAGGGCCGCAGTGGGACGCGATCTGGGATCAGCGCCAGGGGCCTCCGGGCATGCACGGGTAGGTGGGTGGGTGGGTGGGTGGGTGGGCCGGTAGGTGGGTGGGTGGGTGGGTGGGTGGGTGGGTGGGTGGGATACGTAGAATGGGTGGGGCGGGTGGGTGGGTGGGGTACCTATAATGCGTAGGGATGGGAGTATTGAAGATGGTGCCCCCTCCCCTCTCCACCCCTCCCCTCTCCACCCCTCCCCTCTCCACCCCTCCCCTCGCAGCCCCCTCATGCGGCCACCCTCCACCGGCTGGGCCAACGAGTTCGCGGCCGCCCACCCCCAGCAGCCACCCTCCGCCGCCTGGGCCAACGAGTGCGCCGCCGCTGCACCCCCAGCTGAAGCCGCGGCTTCGGCCTGGGCCGCAGACTTCACGCAGGAGCAGGCGGCAGCGACAGCGGCGCAGCAGGGCCAGGCGACCCGCGGGTCGGCGGACACTCGCTCCACCTCCGCTGCCCTGGCCGCGGTGCTGAGCCAGGCCTCCGACCCCAAGATGCGCAACTCCAAGTTCCTGCAGTTCGTGAGCAAGATGAGCAAGGGGGAGCTCATGGTGGAGGACAACAAGGTGCGGGAGGGGGCGGGGGGGGGGAGCTCATGCATCGGAGGGCAGCGGAGGGCAGCGGAGGGCTGAGGAGGGCTGAGGAGGGCTGAGGAGGGCTGCGGAGGGCTGCGGAGGGCTGAGGAGGGCTGAGGAGGGCTGCGGAGGGCTGAGGAGGGCTGAGGAGGGCTGAGGAGGGCTGCGGAGGGCTGAGGAGGGCTGCGGAGGGCTGAGGAGGGCTGAGGAGGGCTGCGGAGGGCAGCGGGGAGCCTGTAGGGGCTAACTCACCGAACCCACCGAACCCCAACTGCTGCAGGTCGTGGAGCGGAGCTCGGAGGGGACTTCCTGGGCGGCGGAGTTCGGGCAGCAACACGGCCCGGCGCCCCCGCAGCAGCAGCAGGCGGCAGGGCCGGCTGGGTGGGCGGTGGAGTTCGCCAACCAACACCCGCAGGCAAGCCACCACCACGCCTCCTGCCGTACCCGTGCCGAACCCGCCTGGTGCCGCCCATAACCCCGCCCACATGCATAGGACACCAACAAATCCTCCTACCGACCCACGGGTCACTTCCGCAGGGAGCCTCCGTGGCCGCCGGCGGGCCCTCCGCCCGGGCGGACTGGGTGGACGAGTTCGCTCGCGGCGTGTCCGATCTGCGACTGGACGAGGGGCTAGACGCGGCACAGGCGGCGGAGCTTGAAGCGGCGTGGCGTGCGGGCGAGGGGGCGGCATGGGCGCAGGAGTTCAACCAGGGTGACGAGCAGCAGTTTGAGGAGTGGGAGCGGCTGTACGGACACGGCGCGGTGGACGAGAGCTATCTGGGCCTGGGGTCGGACGCGGTGGCGGCCCCAGGGGAGTACGTGTTTTCGGAGCATAACCCCTTCCTTGGGGATCCGGAGGCGCAGCAGAAGGGCAAGGACCTGTTCAGGTGGGGCTGCACGAGGGAGGGCGGGGGCGGGGGCGGAGTCCGGCGGCGGCGGCGGCGGTGATGCCGGAAGGTGCACCGTCCCGTCCATGGTATTGGTATTGAACCCAGGATCGAATCCCCTCCGCGACATGACACACATATCGCCGTGGTTACGCTCCGGGTCCGCAGGCGGGGCGTGCTGAGTGAGGCCGCGTTGGCGCTGGAGGCGGAGGTGGGGTGGGTGGGGTGGGGTGGAGTGGGTGGTTCAGGGCGGGGCGAGGCGGTGCTGGTCAGAAGGGTCTTATGGATGCAGTGGGACACGTGCGTGACGTACCGGTGTATGCCGCCTGGTGGGTTTTAGCTCCTGGACTGCTGCATCCTCCTACCTCCTCCCCGCCTGCCCTCCTCCTCCAAGCCTACCCACTGGCCGTCCTCCTCCTCATCCTCCTCATCCTCCGACGTCCTCGTCCTCGTCCTCACCTCGCCTCCCCCCACAGGTCCGCGCGCACCCCCAGAATGCGGAGGCGTGGCGGCTGCTGGGGACGGTGCACGCGGAGAATGACGACGACCGGCAGGTGCGCGGCCGGGGGACGAGAGAAGGGGCATGAATGCGCAACTGTATCGTACATTTCATGGGAATTATCGCTGACGCCCTCAGTATAGAACAGAACATGTGTTCAACTTAAAATCCAGTACGGCTTCTGTGGCATTGATTTTGGGATACAAGTGGGCATGCGCCGCCGATCCCGACCCCGATCTCGACCCCGATCTTGACCCCGATATCGACCCCGATCTCGACCCCGATCTCGACCCCGATCTCGACCCCGACCCGGCCCCTGTTGCCCGATCAGGCCATCGCCGCGATGATGCGCGCCCACGCCGCCGACCCTCGGGACCCCGAGGTGCTGCTGGCTCTGGGTGTGAGCCACACCAACGAGCTGTCGCAGTGGGAGGCTGTGCGCCACCTGCGGTCCTGGCTGGCGGCGCAGCCCGCGTACACGGCGCTGGACGCGGCGGCGGGGGAGGCGCCGGACAGCAGCCAGCGCCTGACGCATGTGGTGGGTCACCCGCAGCTGCGGCGGGGGCGGGGGCGTGGAGACGTGTAGGCGAGCGTCATAGGCGGAGAAGAGATACGCTGCTTTTGGGTGGGTGGCGCTGGCGCTGGATCGTAAAGGACGAGTGGACGGTTTCACGGGATTGGTGCGGCTGGTGGGTGTGCTTAATCGCCTGGTTCGCAGCTCCTATGCCTTGTTATTTTTCAATGCCCTTAGTTTAATACATCATGCATCTCGTCAAAGCATTTTATTATTTTTCCATGCTAACAAAGTGTTTTAGCAGCAATGTCTTTGTCAAATCCCGTGTGCAGATCCGCATCTTCGAGTCCGCCTCAGCTCAGGCCCCCGCAGACCCCGAGCTGCACGTGGCGCTGGGGGTGCTGCACCACCTGGGCCGCCAGTACGGCGCCGCAGTGGCCGCCTTCCAGCGCGCGCTGGAGCTGCGCCCCTCGGACTACAGCCTGTGGAACAAGCTGGGGGCCACGATGGCCAACAACGCGCGGAGCGGGGAGGCGCTTGCGGCCTACCAGAAGGTGCGCGGCGCGGGGCAGGGCGCCGCAGGCATGGCGGTACCGCAAACATGGCGGTACGGATACCGCAAACAGGGCGGTACCGCAAACATGGCGGTACGGGTACCGCAAACATGGCGGTACCGAAAACATGGCGGTACGGGTACCGCAAACAGGGCGGTACCTCAAACATGGCGGTACGGGTACCGCAAGCATGGCGGTACCGCAAACATGGCGGTACGGGTACCGCAAACAGGGCGGTACCGCAAACATGGCGGTACGGGTACCGCAAGCATGGCGGTACCGAAAACGTGCAGGCACTGCGAACATGCAAACCACCTTGTTGACCCACACACCCCCCTCCCGCAACACTTCCGCGTTCGTACGGCAGTTTCCGCTTCGTGCAGCAGCTCTCTTGTTGCTCCTCCTCTGTCGACCAAAACTCTCCAGGCATCCTCCCGGCTCCCCCGCCGCACCCGCCCCGCACCCGGCCCCCTCTCACCCCACCACCACCCCCACCCCCACCACCCCCACCACCCCACCAGGCTCTGGACCTGAAGCCCAACTACATGCGAGCCTGGACCAACATGGGAATCAGCTACTCCAACCTGGGGGACTACGAGCGCTCGGCCGCCTTCTACGTGCGAGCCCTGGGCCTCAACGCCGCCGCCGACCACGTGTGGGGCTACCTGCGCACCGCGCTGGCTTGCTCGGCCCGCGTGGAGCTGCTGCAGGCGGTGGAGGCCAAGGACCTGGGGGCTCTGCAGGCGGCGCTGCCGCTGGAGTAGGGCGGTGCGGTGAGGAGTTGGGTAGGAGCGCGTATGGGCGTGTGGCAGGAGGCAAGGTAAAGCAGCCGACGAGCTAGTGGGGTGGCGTTTCGAGGAAGACCCGTGGATGCCAGAAAAATCCGTTTAGGACAGACGTTTTGAGATGCATGCTGGAGGACTGGGTTGGGGATAGTAGGGTGGAGTGGGGTGGGGCGATTGGGGAAGGTTGAGGGGTTGTCAACTGGGAGGGGTAGGTGTGTGTCAGCGAGGGGCCACGTTACGGAGGCTAAGGAAAGCCCGTGGACTAGGAAGCCGATTAGGGAGGTAGAGTGGTGACGTGTCGGCCGGTGGGCAGTAGGGAGCGGTGAGGACAGACCGGCTGCCCCAGCTGCTGCCGTGGGGAGCAGGAAGGCCGCGTGGAGGGAGGTTGAGTGGAAACCCGTGGATGGAGGGAGGTTGAGAGGAACACCCGTGGGTCGGCACTGAAAGGCAGAAGGGGAGGGAGGGGGCACCGGGGCAGTGAGCGCGGCCATGGGGTGCAGGCGGAGTCGCGTGTCTTCCTCAGTTTGAAGGGGCCGTGGGGAACTGTCTTGTGCCAGCCGCAGCGAGGGTTGTGTGGATGTAGTAGTAACTGTTGCAGTGGGTTCCAGACCAAAGGGCAGAACCATTGGGCACATCGCCTAACACCGGCATTGCGTGTATGGTGGCACGTGGAGATTGCCATCCGCGTGTGTTTTGCTTCCGTTGCCAATTTTTAGGAACTCTCCATGAACCTACGGTGTACGAGCCCTTGCAACTATGGTGTTACCGTGCCTCTCATGCTCGCACCCAAGTGCCATAATGAACGAGCTGCTGTTCCCCAACGCGAGCGCCGGCACGGCAAAATTAACGTACTCTACCTGTAAGTGGATCGGCAATACCCTCTTTACTCCGGTTAGCACATGGGTGGCCTGGTCCTCAGACACACGTCTCAACATGTGCGTGCTCGTGAGCTTTGCCTTGGGCATTTGTAGCTTTAGGTTTGTGAAATTAGCGCCCTTAACCCTGCGGTTGAAGCACTCTTCCCGGCATGCGGCTCAAACTAAGAATTTGCTTCAGCACGATCACAGGTCGGGTGGGTTCTTCCTCCTTCTTTCCTGTGTCTCTTTCAGTGTCGGGCGTATCGGCCGATGTCTGTACCTTAAGGTCTGGAGCCCGCTGGTACAGAGCTCGGGGAGCTCTGGAGCCGCCCGTCCAGGCCGCCTGCAGCAAACCCATGCAACCCGTGCAATCACATTTGCCGCTCTTGCTTGTTTATTGCGGTCGGTTCGAGGGT
This sequence comes from Yamagishiella unicocca, assembly GCA_003116995.1. Classification (NCBI taxonomy): domain Eukaryota; kingdom Viridiplantae; phylum Chlorophyta; class Chlorophyceae; order Chlamydomonadales; family Volvocaceae; genus Yamagishiella; species Yamagishiella unicocca. The sequence continues at coordinate 646,048 of BDSL01000042.1, forward strand.
CCTTGCGTTGGTTTGAAAGGTTTGAACGGGTCAGGCCGCGCGTGCCGTGCTGAGGTGCCTCTGCCTGCAGGCGCGCCTCGGTGTCTGGCTACTAGGGGCTAGTCGGGTTGCTCGGAGGGCACTTAACGGGTACTGCTTCGCTCCAGTTGGTTGTCTCTGTGGGGAGGTTATTCCGACTAGAGGTCAGGGAAATCGCACATACTCTCCGACGATCTTCATCGGCGCGTGCATAAACTAGGATAAACTGCAGCTTGCTTTGTTCTACTTGTTGTCGCGGTATCTAACGAGCGCGTCACTGCCGGCGCACGCAGCATTCTACGTTCGATGACATACGACTTGAAGCACCGGAGCGGGACGCTTGCTTCGGAAGAGCAACCGGCTACACGCAATAATCGGAGCCAATCTTCAGCAGACGTGGACGCCTGCGTCGGCAACGATGTACCTGATACTAAGACTTCGGCTTGTAATTGTGAATGAATGGACGAATGGACGCCTGGATGGGATTTTTTCTCGTTCGATCTAGAAGTCACTGGAAATAAACAAGTTAACAACTAGTTGGTTGCTTGGCCGGGTCCTGAGTCCGCCAACGGTCACAGTCGCGGTGTGAAGACAAAAGGCCCAGTTATACGCGGTTATTCTAACGAGAATGGCGTTAATGGCGCTGATAACTACCGCGAAGATCACGAAGCCAGGAGCATGTCTGCAGCTGCAAAGCACGGGCTTTGCGCGGATGGTTGTCCTTGCGCTGCATCCATGCCTATGAGGTTACCGTTTGTTTAAATAAACCACGGCGGCATTTATGTTTTTCCTGTGCCTTTTGAGGCGCCTGCTCGCTTCTAGCGCTGGCTCTTCTACGATGAGGTCTCGGGCCCCCTCCTGTCCTGGGCTCGCCCGAGCTCGCGGTGCGCTGTATATAATAATTATTAATCTATTTGTGATGCAATGTGGCGCGTGGGCTTGTCATAACTTAACATTTCCCTCCGGATTACCGAACCAGCAACACGTGCAGGGACAAGTACGACACGTCTTTTGTCAACGGGCGAAATCTGCAGAGGACGGTTTGTATTAAGTTATCAACGTCGTCGCGATTGCCGTGTGTGTTCCACTTACTGCGTTAACGTGTACTTGTGAACTTGGCGAATATTAAATAGTCATAGCCTCTTAATTCGAAGTACAACAAAGACAAGCTGCAGACAGGCGAACATCCATGGCTAGCCGCGATGATGAGCCGCCGCGAAAAGTGGACTTGTCGTCCTTGCAAGTTCGCGAGCTTTTGGGACGTGGCGGGTTCGCCAGTTGCTGGCATGCCAATTACAACGGCCAAGATGTCGCGTTGAAGGTCCTTATGCCACGGCAAAAGGCGACAGCAACTAAGGCGCATGGCGCGGCTGTGGCGGCCGATGCTGCCGGCTTCGACAAGCCACCGCCGGAGGACTACCTCTACGACCGCATATTTCTGCGGGAGGCTCGCGTCATGTCCCAAATTGAGCACAGGTTCGATACGCACAGCGATTACGCGGGCGAGAGGAATGGCCTGATTTGCTGTTACGGAGGCGGGTTGCGCGTAGCGGGAGGGCGCGGCGTGCGTAGCGCGACATGGGAGCACCCGAAGGACATGCAATGTTTGCCTTTTGTGTTCTTCACACGCAGCCAGAATCACTCGCTGATGCTGTTGTTGCTGCGGTTGTTGTTGCTGCTGCCGCTGCTGCTGCTGCTGCTGCTGCTGCTGCCGCTGCCGCTGCCACCACCCAACAACAGGCATATCGTGCGGTGCCTCGGCGCGGTCCAGCTGCCGTTAGGTTTTGTGCCCAACCAAATGGGGCCGGCCCTAGCCATGGCGCTGGAGCTTTGCGAGGTGCGTGGCTAATCCGACACCACATGGACAACAGCCAAATCCCGGTATCCGAATGTCGGTTGCAAGATTGGTTATCTCTTTTCTTGCGTGAACGTGATTGCCAAACACAAAGAGCTCCCCTGCCTCTCCCGAAATACCCGTGCATTAACGGGGCGGCAAGGTATTCGTTTCGAATGCCGCGAAGTCAAGGTGTCCTCAAAGGCGCCAGCAAATCACCATCTCCTACTATCGTACATTTCCGCCGTACGCCCACTGATTGGCCACGCAGTTATGAGACCCTGGCGAAACCTGTGGTTTGTTGCCATGTGCCCCCATGTGCCCCCATGTGCCAATCTCTCGATCAATTTCCTGCAGCCGGATACGGTCAAGGATCTCATTGCGCGCAGCATGGGGGCCAACAGGCGCGTCTATAAACTCAGCCAGGCCTACGATTGGCTCGTCCAGATAGCCTCCGCGCTAGCATACCTTCACGGCCAGAAGCCGCCCATCATACATCGTGACGTGAAGCCGGTACGCAGCCGGACAATTGTACGGCATTGTAGTACCGTGCAGCCACGCATTTCGGGGGGGGGCGGAAGCGCATTTCGCGGATGCCGCTAGGACAAACGGAATGGATTGCCTCGTCCGGTCCATGCTCGTCCAGTCCATGCTCGTCCAGGAACCGTTGCCTCGTCCGGTCCAGGCTCAATGAACAGGACGTGGATGGCGACCGACACACCGGCATCGACCTGTCGCCTCTTTGCGCATGGGGGTGGACGTGACTCGCCCGCTCGCCCACTCGCGCACCCCGCTTGTGATGTCTCTCGGTGCCGGCACGCTCGCAGGACAACGTGCTTCTCAAGCGGGAGCAGAACGGCGAGATGTCCTGCAAGCTGTGCGACTTTGGGTTGCACGCAGAGGTGGTCGACGACCGCTCTACGGCGCTGCGACGGCGCTCCTTCACGCGGACCATCATTAACCCGCTCGCTGACCCCCTGCCGCCGAGGAAGGAGGCGGCGGAGGCGGCGGAGGCGGAGGTGGCGGAGCCGCATGGGCCCGCCCGCCCCGGTGACGATGTCGCCAGTGGTGATGACGTCGAGGAGGTGCGTTACGGATGAGAGGAAGAGAGGAAGCGGTATCGCGATGCGTTTTCTAATCTCGCTGTACCCAAGTGCCCATCCCTTCTGTTCGCCTATTCACCTGTCCTCTGTGCATTCTGGCCAAACCTGGTGTGTGGCCACGCAGGTCAACGGTCAGGACGCAGCAGCCGAGGGGCCGTCGGGCGAAGCAGGGACCAGCGCACAGCAGCGCGCAGCTGGCAGCGGTCCTGCTTCTCCAGCTGGTGGCGCAGGCGACGAGGGAGCCGCGGCAGCAGCGCCATCATCGCCTTGTGGGGGTGGCGAGAGCACCTCGGGCCGGTTGCCCAGTCCCAGGGCAGACGCAAGGGCGCCCGCGCGTCGGTCGGAAAACGGAAACGGCGTGGGATGGCACCGGCCTGCTCGAGCCTCCCATGGCGGCGGCGGCGGCGACCTTCCCTCTCCCACCTCGCCGGCTGCACCGTAAGTGGCTGCCGCGCGGTGCCTTGTTTGGGCTGGTGGTGCCAGGGCTCTGTAGGTCGATACGTGTTCGGCCCATTAGCTACCTACCTAGCCGCCAGCCCCGGCCGCAGCCTTGTCGTGGTTCATTTTAGCCTCTGTTAATTAATAAGTATTACCGGCGCCGCAATGGGCGCTGGCTGAAGGGTTGATGTCCCTCTCTTCCGGGCCGCAGCCGCAACCCGGACCTGCCAGGTAACAGCCGCATCACCATCGGCGCCACCGGCTTCAAGCGAGTGGACAGCCTGATGCGCCAGCTCGGGATTGCGGAGCTCAAACCGCTACGGCCGCACGAGATGGACTGGGTGTACGGCCTTTCGGGTAGGCGGAGCTGCTGGTGGGGAGTACAGACGGCAGGGGCGAGGGGTTGTATGCCCGCCCAGCGGCCGCAGTCGATGGTTTTATGCACCGCATTCGACCCCTCCTGCTAATGCGTCGTCAACCCTGCTGACCCGCCTGCTGCTGTCGTGCAGGCAAGGCCGGATCGTTCATGTACATGGCGCCAGGTGCGGGAGAGACGTGGGGAGTTAGTGAGGAGAGGAGGAGACATACTTTTTGTTTTGTTCATATTTTGGTCACGAATGCGCGCGTTCATCGACGCCTGTGTACATGTATCCCTTCCGTAGTGTGTACAGGCATCCCTTCCGTCGAATATACCGATCCGTGCTAGGGGCTACGGTCAGCGCCCCAACGTGCTCCGCCTGCGGCCGCCACCTGCCGCAGAGGTGTTCAACAACCTGCCGTACAACGAGAAGTCCGACGTGTTCTCCTTCGGCGTGATGGCGTACGAGATGCTGGCTTCGGAGCTCACCTCCATAAGCATCTTCAACACCGTCCGGGCAGCCAAGTTGGGGGTGCAGGATCCCCAACGCTATGCCGCCAAGGTATAGCCCCCCCACCTCTTCCCGCCCAACCAGACCCGCACGCGGCGCTGTGCCTTCCCTCCCGTCCGCCTGCCTCGGTAGCTGACACCGTAAGGCGCGCCCACGTACTCCTGAGTCGTACTACGGTACCCCCGATGCTCCCACCAACGCTCCCACCAGATCACGTAGCAGCCTTTCGACTGACTAGTAAATACCGGTACTGGCAAATACCGTTGTCACCGGTATTACCGTTATACCCTCTGCCCTGCCCCTCCTGTGGTGCGTTGTAACTTCGTCCGCTTCGTACCGGTAATCCGTTATGTCCGCTAACCGCTGAGCAGCGAAACTCCACGGGTCACTGTCGGTATGTGTATGTATGTGCGCCCAGGTCGCCGAGGGCTACCGGCCAGCGCGCATCCAGGCGGTATCAGACGCCTCGTGGGCCCTATTGGAGGCGTGCTGGCATCACGACCCCGTGGAGCGACCCACCATGGCCGCAGTGGAGGACGAGCTGAGGCGCCTGGTGAGGGAGCTGGAGGCCAGCTGCGGCCGCCAGGTCGCCGCTGGGGCCGCGGGGGGGAAGGCAGTGGACTCACCCGGCTCGGCCGCCGGCAAGTCGCCACGTGGCCCTGTCGACGGCCCTTCCCCGGGCTGCACCCAGCAGTGCGTCATCTGCTAGCCGCGCGTTGTTGTTTTGCACGGCGCGCAATTTCAGGGGTGTTAGTATGACGATAGGCCGCGGAGTTTGGTTCTGGGTGTTGTTGTTCAAAACACGGTATGGTATGTTTGTGTGTGTGTGAGTCCGTGTGTGTCCTCAGTGTGTGTCCTCAGTGACTGCAGGTTAACGCTGCCGTATCGTACCGAAATTGTATTGATAAGGTCGCCCTGCGGCCCTTGACGGCGTGCAGCTGCCGGGAAGGCGCGCAAGCTTCGTACTGACGAATGTGTACGAAGTACAAGCAGTGCACGGGCTTCCTATGTTATCCTAGGGTGACGCTGCTGCAACCAGTTGGCTTGCCCGAATATTACCGTTACATATGTCCCGGCGATTAGGCGATTAAGAGGCGCGTACGTTTGTGACTAGGGGGGGGGTTAGCTCCGTGATTCCCTGCGAGCATTGAACGTTGTGCTGAGTTGAACGCTGTGCTGAGTTGAACGCATGCAACGGCAGGCTCGCTCCGCTAAAGTGCCTGCCGAAAATGATGACGCATGAGGGACGGCGGTTGATGATCGACGTGCTAGCTGCATTGATGTGTGTCACGTAAGGGCATTTTTGGGTTTGACCGAGTTGAACTTGCCCGCGATCATGGTCGTGCTAATCGTGAGGGTTCCGGAGCTGTTCCGGCGGTGCCGTGCGACTGAGGGCGCCGGGGCAGGCTTTGCCTTACCTCTTGTTCCTTTTTATTGTTCCTTTTTATTCTGCGTGCTGCGCCTCCTGGAGTGAAGGCTCAGCGTTGATTGGGTTCAATACGTTTGGGACACCGCATCTAGGGCTGCTCAAGTATACCGTAGGTAGTAGTAACTGTTACCATATGTGCTTGGCGTTGGCGCACGAACCATAAACTTGGAGACAACTCGTTGGTGGCGCTGCACACGTACCTCTATGTAACTGCGCACCGAACGCGTATGAAACCCAGCGAAAAATAATACGAGGACATGTCTTGAGCCGTGGCAGTCGTGTGGATTGCGCGGGACCTTCTGGATTGCGCGGGACCAAAACGAAGGGCGTGAAGCACGACACGCGGATATAGCAACTAACCCTAACGCAATCAAACCGGTGCACAGCAGCCTCTGCCTTACATTTCGATATCGTCTAATCACAGGTGCTCTCACTCGCCAGCGGCCGTTCCCCTCACGCCCTTCCCATCCATCCCCGCTCATCCGACCAGACGGGCTCCTCATCCCCTTCCCACCCGGCCATAACCACCTGGCCGCTTAGATCGAGGTCTCTTATATAGTTCACGAGGGCGGCAACAGTTTACGAAAAGCCAGGTATGGGAAACAATTACACAGCGCCCAACGTACACAGTGATCTCGCACAGGTGCAAAGCTCCCCTTCTTGACTTGTTAACTTTGCCACCGTGATAGGCAGCGTTCGTGGGAGAAGCCCCCAGGTCCATTCGCACCGGACAGTTGGACAGGCCGAAAGGGGGGCGGGTCATTGACTGTCCAAGGGCACACAACCCCTGTGTTTGCTTGATGCGATGCTCACTAGTGTTCACTGGTTCGGGGCCGCGACCCCACATCCAGGTGGGCTCGCATCAACACAAAACCATGGATACGCCCGAGCAACCCCCGGCATGACCATGGCCACAGTAGGGGCCTATGCCGTACACCGCCCATGCAACTCCCAACGCGCACACAGACGTCACCAGACGCCCCGCCGAACGGGCGCGCGCGTGTCGACCTCGACACCCCTTCTCCATGGACCCTTCCCTTCGCCCCGCACCCCACACCTTGCACTACCCAACGCAGGGCCGCCCGCCAATATCACATGCGTCCTTGACAGTGTTCTTGGGAAACAACAACCCCCGTTTCGTGATCCATTTCTTGGCTTGTGGCGTCTGGGGGCATAAGTCCGCAGCAACTGCCCCAGCTCCGGACCACACGCACATCGTTGCCGGCCAACCAGCCCCGCTGCTGCTTTCTTTCACCAGGCACGGAGCAACCGAAACTATGCCAGAAACAACCCAACCTACCTACAGCAAGCAGGCTAGCACACGCGTCGCGCTGCCTTAGAACGAAACACCGCGGAAATGGCTCTGTAAAAATATCAACACGAATACCGGTAGGAAGAGCGCAACCGTAAGCCGCCTAGATCGCAGCACCCCCTAGTGCCACACCCCACGACTTGGGCCCGTGGATTTCGAATCCACCTTGGACGCATGCATCTTGCTGCCCCGCCCAGGGCCAGTGGCGGAGCCGGCCCCCATATCCACACCGCCTCCACTCCCAAACCCGGACACGTGATCGCCGCCAACCGGTTCCGTGACAACCGCCAGCGCGTTGGCGTTGAAGAGCGGGTTCACTGCCCCCCCACCGCCGGCGCTCTTTATTCCGCCCTTGGGCTGCTCGCGTGCCTCCAAGCTGGTGCGCCTGGGGCCAGCAGCAGAGCCCTCGCCCTGGGCGCCGGAGTGCAGCTTGCTGCCGCCGGTCGAGGCGCCGGTCGAGGCGCCGGCGAGGTGCTGTTGGGGCCCCGCGTCGCTCGCCCGTCGCTTGACAGTTTGGTTGCCAGGATCAGACGGCTCCGTCATACCGGCTGGGGTGCGGCTCGGGGCGCCGGCTGGCGGCTGCCGCGAGGCGTGGCTCCCGACAGCTGCGGTGGTGGGATGAGCGACGGCTGGGGGCGCAGGCCGCGGCCCTACGGCCGTAGGCGCGTGGGAGCTAGCTGGCGCCGCCCGGGCCGCAGATGCCGCTGCTGGTGCCACTGCCGGGGAGGCTGCGGCTGCGGCGGCTTCCGCCAAGCGGCTCTTGAAGGACGCACCCCGTCCCGCTTCAGACCCCGGCGGTGACGTCACCGTTGCCCTCGCCGTCGGTGAGGGTGAGGGGTGGTCCATGCCGGCGCCCGGCGACCGGGTCGAGTGGGCAGCCGATGTGGGCGTCTGGAAGAACTCCGACCCCAGGCCCCAAGAGGACGCACCTCCGCCTGTGGAGGGCTCCCGCAGAAAGTCCTGGATGTGGATGCTGCCCCCCGGGCTACCCGCCATGCCGCCCGGGTTCGATCCCGACGGGGGACTAAACGTCACGGCCTGCTGCGACCTTGCGGCCGCCGAGACGCTGCGTGCCAGCCCCGCCCTGCCGTGTTCCTCCTGCCGCTGTGCTGCCGTGACGGTGCGCTGGTGCCCATTGGCGGGGCGGTCCGGGGAGGTGAGGTACGGCGAGCTGCCGTACGCCGTGGCGCCGCTGCCACCCCGCGGTGATGCGAGGCTGATGGAGCTGGCCACGCTGCAGGCACTAGGGCTGGTGACGCCCTGGTGGTTGGCGCCGCCGTGGTATCCGTGGTGCTGGTGGTGCTGCTGGCTGCCGGCCCCGCCTGAGTGTAAGAACTCATTGATGGGGTGGTAGTGCCCCTGCTGGCTGCGCCCGCCGCCGGCGCCGTCGGCGCCCTCCCCGGGCGCGCAGCGGTGCCCCGGCGGCGGTTGCTGGGGCGACGGCGGCAGGCCCCGCAGCTGCAGCGGAGCCGCCACCAGCCCAAGCCCTGAGGCCTCCAGCCCTCCACCACCACCAACAGACCCGTCGGAAAGCTGGCGGCCGGCGGCCGGAGGCCGCGGCGGTAGCCCCGAGTCGCAGTTGTAAAGGGGACCGCTGCTGCCTGCGCCGCTTCCGCCACCACCCGGAATGCTGGGCCTGCGGCCGCCGCCGCCGCCGCCGCCAGCCTGGGATGCGAAGCTGAGGTCCGAACCCGCGGGCACTCCAAAGACGACCTGGCTGCGCGAGGCGGAGGACGAGCCCGGTGCGGAAGGGCGGTCCGCCGCGCCGTTGGCGCTCACGCTGCGCCTCTGCCCGCCCTCCTCCGCGTCCTCGCCGTCCCCCCCGTCTCGGGAGAACCGGCCCCCGCCCGCTGCGCTCGTGTGCGACTCCGACCAGCCGGCGCCGCCCCGCATGCCCTGGACGCCGCCCCGGACGCTGATCTCCGACATCGAGGTCGCGCTGCTGGCCCCCGCCATCGCCCCGAAGGAGCTGCTGCGCTCCACCGCCAAAGGCGGCGGGTCGCCGCCGCCGCCACTGCCGCCGCCACTGCCGCCGCCACTGCCACCGCCACTGCCGCCAGCATGATGCGCCCCCGGCTGCTGCGCCTGGGCGGCCGCGGCCGCGGCCGCGGCGGCGTCCGCCTGGGCTGACGCACCGGTGGCGGCGGCGCCGCCCCTGGCGGCGGCCCCGTCGCCGCCGCCGCCGCCGCGCGCTTGCTGTACGGCGCTGCGGATCTCGCTGAGTGCGGTGAGGTCGATCAGGTACGACAGGGTGGGCAGCTGCTCGCCCTCGCTGGAGCCGCCCGCCGGGTCCACGTCAACGCTCCGGCGTCCGGCAGCAGCCGCCTCCGCAGCAGCCGCCCCAGCACCAGCAGCTGCAGGAGGCACGTCGAGCGATGATCGTTGAGGAAAAGACGCGACGTTCGTGCTGACCGGCGTTGACTCAGTGTTCGGCTCCGAGCCAGTGCCGAGTGGCTCTGGGGAGTGCGCCCGGGTGCCTTGCGGCGACGCCGCAGCGTCCGCGATCACCGCGCTGCTGCCGCCCTGCCAGAGCAGCAGCCGGGTGTCGCCGGGGCCGGGGCGGGCGTAGCCGGTAGCGGTCGCCTCCGCCGCCGGGTTGAGCACCGTAGAAGGTGGCGACGCCAGCTCAGAAGCCTCCTCCCAGAACTCCGACAGGTTGGAGGGCGTGGGCGAGTGCAGCCCGAACGCGGGGTTGTTGTGTTGCTTCATGGAGGAGTTGCCGTGCCGGTCGGCGGCCGCCTTGGCGTCTGAAGGGACCGCAGCGGCGGCGGTGGTGGGGTAGCAGCCGCTGTCGCCGTCGCCGTCCGTGAGAGCGGAGAAGGAGAGCCGGCCAGTGTGGCCCAGACAGCTCGGGCTGCCCGGCGGAGTCGTCGAGGAAGGGCGGGTATTGGAGCCTTCATAGCGGGCGAACTCATCAGAGACCCGTGGGTCAGTGCCGCTGTGGCTACCCGCGCCGTCCTGCCGGTGGCCCCGTCCAGCCGTCGGGTACCCGGTTCGAGTCCGCGACGCGGCAAGCGAGGGTGACGGCCCGCGGCCTTGCGGCGCCGGCAGAGGCGTCAGCGCCGACGCCCATTGCCGCACATCCATGAGCGACAGCAGCAGCGCCTGCGCGCCCTCAGCCCCCGGCACGAACCCTGGGACACTCCCCAGCCCCTCGACCTCATCCGCCGCCGCCACCGCCGCCACCGCCGCCGGCCCCCCGGGCTCCTTGTCATGAGAGCCGGGCGTGGGCGTCCCTTCGTCGACCGGCGCGCCCACCGCCGCCGCCGCCGCCACGGACGCCACTGCGGCGCTGCTGCCGCCGTGGAGGATTGGGTGCACGAAGCAGCCGGCCAGCCCTCGGCCGCCCTCCAGGGTGGCCTTCCACGACACCGACGCCGTCACCGAGTGCGCCGTGCGCACCAGCTCGCAGACCAGGCACTGCAGCAGCGTGCTGTGGGAGGTGGTGCGGGAGACGGCCTGGCTGCGGGACACCATGTAGCGAGGCCGCCGGCCGTCCTTCGGACCGACGCCGCCGCCGCCGGCGGCGGCGGCGGCGGCACCGTCTGACGACGATGGCGCCGTGCTGCCGAAGGGCGGTTGCGGCACACGCATGCCGGAGGCTGCACTGCCAACAGCCGAGTCGTTCCCGGGTCGCGACGGCCTAGACGGCGGCGGGGCCGGCGTGGCGGCGGCGCCGCCAGCCGTCCCTGCGCCGCTGCTGCTGGCTTCCGCCGGCGGCGCGGCGCCGGCGGCGCTGGAGAGTCCGCTGGACAGCCCACTGGGCATGGCACCCGTGGGGTCTGCGTAGTACTCGAGCAGTTTGAGGCTCGCTGCCCGGATGTCCGCCTGCGCGACAGCGACTGCCCGCTGCACGGGGTGCCAGCCAGCACCGGCCTCAGCACTCGGCGGAGGTGGGACCACCACAGACGCACAGACCTGCGCCGCCGCCGAGGGCAGCCCTTCGGGGCTCGCGACGGGCACCAGCACCGAAGGTGGTGGGCTTGCGAACAGCCCCGCCCCATCCGGCCCCGCCGCCAGCGAACCCGGGCGGGCGACTGGCAGGGGTGTCAACAGCGTGTCCACCAGCTCCTCGCTGTCCCCCGCCACCACGGTAGCCGCCCTCTGCACGGTGCCCGAACCCGGACCCGAACCCGGCTCCCTGGACCCGGCCACGGCTTCCGCGTCATCCAGCCCCTCGGCCACGACACTGAGGGTGCCCTCCACCGCCGACGCTGCCCGCGCTGAGGCGGCGATGTAGCCCAGGGCCGACAGGCCCGGCCCGGCGTTCGTGAGACTGCCGCTGCGCATGGACGGCCCCAAGCGTGGCGCGACGCCGGACCGGGCCGAGCGGTCCGGACTCCCGTCAACGGCCGCGACAGCAGCAGCTGTCGAGCGAGATGAGATGTCGAATGAGCTGTCAGCGACCGCGAGTGACGGCGCGGGCGCCATGGCACCGCCCGGAACGACCAGGCTGTCGGTTCGAGCTGGGCTGTCCGCCAGGAGGGCAGCCGAGGAGGGCAATAGCGTGGCGAAGGCTGAGGTCGGCTTTCGGCCGCTCGCAGAGACCCCCGGCTGGGGGGCTTCGGGGCCAGCTGGGAGCTGCGGTGGCGGCGGTAGCGCGGGCATCGGCGGCAGCGGTACGCTGCGTTCCAGCCGCCGGATCTGTTCGGCAATGGCTTTGTTGCGGATCTCGCGCTGCCCCAACGCGCGGTTGAGCGCCGTCACCAACACCAGCGGGCAGGAGCGGACCACGGCCAGCACCGTCAGCACACAGCCCTGCAGGTGGCAGCGAATGGGGGAAGCAAGGACGCGGTTTCGGAGGCGAAGAGCCAAGAGAATTTACCCAGCTGTTTAAGGTTACAGCATGTTTCCATCCAAGTGATTTCCATCCAACCGTTTGCTGCTGCATCGCTCGCGAGTTCCCCCGCCGCGACGAGCCCCCCAGGACACCCACACGGCCCCGCACCTGCAGCTCGCTGGCGCTATGGAAGACGTCCGCCCGGACCAGCGCCGCCGTCCAGGCCATCAGGGAGCACTGCGCCGCCTCCAGCTCGCCGGCAGCAGCCTGTGCTTGCGGCAACGGCAAGCCGCCCTTGTCCCCCACATGGCCCTGCCCCCCCTGGTGCCCCACATGGCCCTGCCCCCCCTGGTGCCCCACATGGCCCTGCCCGTGCTGCACTCCCATTGTGAGGTTCAGGGAGAACCGCTGCGGCGTCTGCTGGTTCGCAGCGGCGCGTCCGGGATGCGGCGGGGAGACCAGCGGCGGGCTGCTCGGGGTGCGGACCATTCCGCTGGGAGTGGCCGCGTGGGGAGGCGGCGAGGTTGCTGTCGTGGTACTGATACTGGTGGTGGCTGCGGTGCCCGATGCCATGTGCTGGATGTAGTCACGGAAGCTGCGGTGGCCGACGGAGGAGTGGGAGAAGGAGCGCGGGGAGGTGTGGATCTGGCTGCTGGAGATGGACGCCGCGCGGGCCATCTGGAGGCGGCCACCGGGACTCAGCTCAGAGCCGTCCGCGGCGGCGCGCGGGGCGGGCTCCGGCGGCGGCGGGGCCTGGAGGCGCACCAGGCGCAGCATCAGGGCGCAGACCTGCGGGGGAGGGGCCGGGAGGGGCGGCGTTTGGGCGCCCGGGTCAGCATCAACGCGGGGCTGGGAAAGAAGGGGAAGCGAGAAGCGACTGCGGGGATGAAAGTGTGATCGATATATGGCGGGGGCACGCAAGAGAACGTCATCCCTACAATGTACTATGTACCATGTGCCCCCCTCCCCTTCCTGTTGTAGTGTACCTGAGCACGGCAGTGCATGGCCCACTGCAGCTTGAGCAGCAGCTTTAGACAGGACACCGCGAGCTCCACCGGCGGGAGGGCTGCAAGGACGCTGGGCTCAACCAGCTCGTCCTCCGGCTCGTCCTCCTCCCGGCCTGCGTTGCCGGGGACAGCAGCAGAGCTAGCGTGGAGCGCGCCGCTGCCCGGCGCGTTCGACGCGGAGGGCACCTCGCTGGGCAATCCGGCGGCGCCCGGCGACTGGCGGCGCAGCAGCAGCAAGGCGTCGTTCAGGAAGGGCTGCAGCGACGACAGCAGTGTGTGCTGCAGCTGGGTGAGGTCCAGCTGTCGGGGGAGGACGGGCAGGTTGGGACAGCGCGACAGGCGGCCACATTAGCAGGGGCGCTCCATCCATACTTGCTCCATGTTTGTTCGATTGGAACGCGTCAGCCGGATAGTAAATCGCAATGCAGGACACGCCTGTGGGGTGAGGCTACGGCAGGCCGGAAATATGTGAGCAGCTCGTCGGGCTCAGCAATTGTGGCCGAGGAGGTCCAGGCGGCCAGCCCAATACCGAGCCTCACCAGCAGGGCAAGCTCGTCTAGGTCCTGCAGCTCCCTTGCGCCCGCCCCGGCATCGCCGCCGAGGGCTCCCGAGCCGCCAGCGACGCCCGCCGCCGGGTGCTCGTCAGACACCTGCGCCGCGCCATCGGTTGCTTCCGCCGCCGCCGCGAGCGCGGCCTTGACCACCGCCCCCGCGTCGGGTATGGACATCAGACCGCTCGCCACGAACGCCTCCTGAGCGCAGCCAAGGCACCGCCATGTGGGCAGCCCAACAACAGGGGGGGTTGCAGATGTCATGCCCCGGATCACGGTCGACCAGGCGTCGTACAGACCGGGTGGGTGCACCACACGACGTCTAGCCCCTGGGCTCCATTGCGGTATGGACTCCCGACCCCCACCATCCCAGACCGAACACATCCGTGATGATGCAACATGCAGCACTGCATTCGGCAACCGCACGGCCACATCACCGGCGTAGCCTAGGTGCTAATTGCCGTATCGCCTAGGTGGTAATTGCCGTATCGCCTAGGTGGTAATTGCCGTATCGCCTAGGTGATATTGCCGTACCGCCCAGGTGGTAATGGCCGTATCGCCTAGGTGGTATTGCCGTACCGCCTAGGTGGTAATATGCCGTACCGCCTAGGTGGTAATATGCCGTATCGCCTAGGTGGTAATATGCCGTATCGCCTAGGTGGTAATATGCCGTATCGCCTAGGTGGTAATTGCCGTAATTGCCGTATCGCCTAGGTGGTAATTGCCGTATCGCCTAGGTGGTATTGCCGTATCGCCTAGGTGATACTGTCGTTCGCAAATACAGTGAAAAGGGCAGCACTGGGCTCGCTGGAGGCAACGCTGGGCGCGAGGAGGGTACAGGTATGCCGTACATACCTGCAGCGGCGGGAGCACCGACTCCGGGTTCCAGTCCGACGTATCCGGCAGCAGCATCATGTCCTGCACGCTCTCGGGCAGCCGGGCAGCCACGGCGTCCACACGCGACCCGTCGTACGACCCCTGCCACCTCAGCAGCATGCGCACGCAGCTGTCCACGGTGGAGTGCTCGGAGATCTGGAGGAGCGGGCGGTGGGGAGGGGGCGGTGGGGAGGGGGCGGTGGGGAGGGGGCGGTGGGGAGGGGGCGGTGGGGAGGGGGCGGTGGGGAGGGGGCGGCTTGGCGTGCTGCGCTTGATGGGATGAGGGCGCGACTAAAGAGGAGGGCGGGAGGAAGCCCAGGCCCCGAAGCAGGGGACTGTTTCATGGTGGGGCACAGCCAAACGACGGGCGTGGCTCGCCAACCATCCCCCGGCTGGGGCCCCTCGCACACGCACACACTACACACATCCTCACCACACACGCACCTGCTGCACGGACTGGCACGCTGCACACGCTGGCACGCACCTGCTGCACCGCGTCCCTCAAGGACACGAAGGCGCCCCCGCACGCCGCAGCCAGCCGCAGCTCCTCGAGCACCCGCGCCACCGCCGCGCCGCAGTGCGCCACCAGCTGCGCCCGGATGCCAGCGTGGCTCAGCTGCAGCAGCGGCGGCACGGAGCCGGCGGGCAGCAGCGGCGTGATGCACACGCGAGCGGGAAGCAGGTCCATGACCCGCGTGCACACCTGCGTGCGGCGAGGCGATGTTAGGAGGCAGGGAGGGCGGTGGAAGGGTGTTGTAACAGCAGGCAGAGCGGCGGAGGGACGTTGCGGCAGCTTCAGTCCACGCAGACAGGGCATGGCAAGTTGGCAAGAGCTGGGGATCGCGAGGGCGCAGTGCTGCTGGACGCTATCGAGTGGGGGCAGGCTGTGGGGTTGATGATTGTGTAAGAGACTGGGCGTAGCCTTGGGTGAAACAGCAGTACAGCATGACGTAGTTCAGGCGGGTGTCGCACGGTGTCCATTCGGGTGCGGAATCGCGATGCGGAAACGATGGCGCGCGCGCCGCATCCCACGGCTCCGGCAGCGCCGAGGAGATGAGAGCCTTACGGGATCCATGCGGCCAGGAACGCCCGGACGCACCCTTTGCAGCAGCGATACGTGGACGGTGGAATGCAGCCCCAGCAGCCGCCGAGGCAGGGCCACCAGCTCCAGAAGCACCCCGCACGCGTCCTGCACCTCCATCTTCTGACACGCGCCAACCTGCGACAGCAGCACGCTCTGGCCCATCCGCAGACACGACACCCGCGCAGCTGCCAGCACGTCGCCACCCTGCGCAGCCGCCGCGGCCGCCGTCGCGTCCATGGAGTCGTCCGGGCCCGGCAGTGGCTCCGCCGCCGCCGGCCGCCCGGGGTTGTCCCACAGCACGCTCCGCCGCCGCGCGTTCGGCACCTCCAGCACCAGGTCGGCTGCGCCGCCGCCCATCTGGGTCAACGCGTTGGCGCAGGCGAAGACCAGCAGCGCCGCCCGGTGCCAGTCGTTCAGGTACTGCCACACCGCCGCGGCGTGCGTGGCCGCGGCCGCGGCGCGCAGCAGCTGCCAGTTGACGGTTGCTGCGCCCGTGCTGCTGCGCAGGAAGCTACCTCGCTGCTGCTGCCTGCCTTGCCCCACGGGCCGCTGCTGCGCGCCCTGCTGCTGGTGCGGGTGCTGCTTCTCCGGCTGCGCCGCGTCAGGCTGCGCCGCGGGCGACAGCGCGAGCGGCTGCGCGTCGGCCGCCGGCGCCTGCTGGTGCTGCTGGTGGCGGTGAGCTCGCTCCAGGTCTTGCAGCTGCACGCTGCACGCTTGCGCCATGAGCAGCAGCCCGGCTGCATAGGAGGGCTTCAGGTACACCGACGCCGCCGACTGGCCGAGGGAGATGTGCTGCGCGCTGGCGTCCTGCCAGAGCCGCGTGACGTCGAAGGCTCCGTGATGGAGCTGCAGCCGCATGGCGGTGGGCAGCTGCGCCGAGGGGCTGCTGGGCGGTGAGACAGGGCCCGAGGCGGCGAGCGAGATGGAGGCGTCCGTCAGAGGGCCGCCCATCGACGGGAACTGCGCATGGTGACTGGCTTGGGTGGAGGCGCCGGAGGCCGGGCCGCCGGCGGTTTGGCCAAGGGAGCGTGAGGAGGAGCCGTGCTGCGCCAGACCGTGGTGTACTTGGGGCTGCCAGACCACGGGTATGGGGAAGCCGATCACCACCGGCGGCGCCGGGTTGGAACGCATGGCGGTCGCCGCCGCCAGCCCGGCGGCGCCGCCGTTGGTGCTGCCGGCGAGGTAGGAGGCGGCGCTATCGATGCGTGAGAAGCCCTGTGCGACGGCCGCTGTCCCACTGCCGTGGCCCACGCCATGGACACCGTTGGCGGGTAAGGCGGTGGGTGGCGAACCGCCGAAACCGGCCGCATACCCCGTGATGCCAAACATGCTGACGCTGCGTGTTTTTAGGCTTCGCATGCGCATGGTGCTGCTCAGCCGCCGCATCGCCTGCCGAGACAGCACGCTGCCGCCGGGGCTGCGGGGGCTGACGGGGCTCATGGGCAGGACGAGCACGTCGGCAGCTGCGGCGGCGGCCGCCGCCCTCCCCGCGCTGTGGGCGCTGAAGGCCACGAAGGCCATTGCGTGGCACGCCAGGAGCAGCAGCTGCAGGCACACCCGCAGCATCTCCTTCAGCGCAGCTCCAGGGGAGGCCACGGGCGAGGCGGGTCCGCCGTCGCCGCTGCCAGGCGGGGAAAGGGTATCCGCATCCACTGCGACCGAGGCCGCGGCATCACCCGCGGGCAAGGGCGCCGTCGCCGCTGCTGCGTACCCCCCAGCGTCGGGATGTGGGTTCCGTGGGTTCGCAACGCCGTCCGCTGTGGAATTGGAATCGATCACCAACGGTGCTGACAAGCTGCCCGACCCACGGGTCGTAAAGTCGTGCGCGACCACCTCCAAGACTGACTCCTCCGGCACCGAAATCATGCTGTGTCCACTAGCCCGCCCGTCGTGCTGGTGGTGCTGCTGCAATGACGATATGGAGAAACGGCCGCCAGCTCCGCCCGCTGCTGCTCCTGCACCAGCGCCAGGCCCGTTAACGCCCGCCAGCCCCAGCCCCAAAGGCACCCGGTCGGCATCCGCAGCGAAGACCCCTGGAGCCTGTCCTTGCCCGGCGGCGCCGGACTCCCGGACCCTCGCGAGGGAGTTCTGCCATTTGGCATGCTGCTCAGCGCTTGCATCCAGGCTCTGCCCCGTGGTTTGCGCCGGGCCAGGCAGGTCTTCAGCGCCACGCCGGGGCACTTTGACTTGCAGGCCCTGGTGGCCGCCGTACAGGGTCAGCTGCTGGCCGCCTTGGGCCGGGCCCACGCTGCCCGTGATGGTGGTCTTCGCGTGGTCAGTGAAGGCACCGTCCAGGACCCTCACCATCGTGGCCTGCCACTGCTGGCGTAGGGCTGCCGCGTCGCCAGGGGCGTGGCTGCCTGCAGCCTTGCCTGTGCCTGTGCCGGTGGCGGCGATGCCGGTGGCGGCGACGCCGGTGGCGGCGGGAGGCGCGGCGGCGGCACAGACCGCGGCCACCTGGCCAGTGAAGTGGGCGTAGGCCCGCAGCAGCCGCGCAGCTGCGTCTATTTGGTGCAGGTGCACCAGCGCCTGTGCGGGGACGGGCCGTCCGCATGAGTGGGCAGGGGAACGGCGTGTTAGCAACGTGCTGCAGTGCGGAGCGCCTGCGGCTGCGGCGGGAGGGCATCAATCGATCGGTGGCGATGAAGCCCCGGGCCCCATGCATCAGCCCTTCCGGCCCCCACGGTTTCTGCGTGCGATCCGTAGTCGCACATCCCGCCACAGCTGCGCGGAAGCACCCCCGCACCACACCATCTCACGCCGCCCCACGACTTGCAGAGCCCCAGCCCCGTCAGCCAGTCCTGAGATTCACACGGCCCCAGCCCCTTCACCCAATCCTAAGGCCCACACGGCCCCAGCCCGGAGCGCCTGCTCCAACCCAGCTCCCGACCCCTTTCGTTACGCGCACGCGCGCGGCAGTACCCACAAGGAACGCCGGCAGGAAGCCGTAGACGTGCGCGCGTGGGTAGTGGTGCAGTGCCTCCTTCATGTTGTCGCGCAGCACCAGCACGTCGCCTTGGTGCAGCGCCCGCAGGGCCATGGCCGAGGTGCACGTCAGCCCATCCGACCAAGCCGCCGCCGCCGCCGCCGCCGCCGCGGCGCCGCGGCCCGCATCCGCCTCCCGCCGCATGCTGCCCTCCCCGCCACCGCCGCTGTCGTCCCCGATGGAGCTCGCCGCCTCGTGCAGCTGGCCCACGCCCAGCGACGGATCGAGCAAGTTGGCCGTGCTGCCGGCAGGCGAGGGAAAGGCGCCCGAGCCGACGGGCAGAAAGCGCTCGTGCCGGCCCCCTGTCGAGGATGGCGCCACGGAGGAAGGCGCGCCCCCATTGGTAATGCCATGATGGTGATTGTGGTGGTGGTGGCCCCAGGTGCTGGGCGCCACTGCGATGGCCAGCGGGCTGGGCCCGCTCCCATGCTGGGGCGCCGCGCCCGGCGGAGGTAAGGTCAGCACCGTGCGCCAGACCACCGGCCAGGCGGGCGGCACGAAGGCGTCCGACACATTGGAGCGGCAGCTGGCCAGCGGTGCGGTCGCCGCGAAGGACCCGCTGACCGGCTGCAGCCCCAACATGTACGGCGTGGAGACGGCGCTGTTGCCGAACGACGGCACGAGGTCCAGGGTGTCAATGTGAAGGCCGCTGGGCGGCAGCGCCGGCACTAGGTCCTGTTCGGCCGACTCGCTGATGGCTGGGGCGTCCCCTGGGGACTTCAGGAGCCCGAAAGGGGAGGCCCCCGCGGCGATGCGGGAGTAGCTGCCAGTGGGCGTGACGGGCTCCTCCCGGAGATTGACACGGAGCAGCGCGACAGCGCAGCCGTTGCTGACCGCCATCACTAGTGCTGCCCCCGCGCCGGGGGTAGCACCACCGCCTGCGTCCGTTCCCGCGCCTTTGGTCAAAGCCCCCGCACCGGCGAACGCCAGGGAAAAGCGAGGCTCCCCCCGCTGGTCGCTGGCTGGCTGCTGCCGCTGGTCGGACTGCATCCGGGAGTCGCCGCCGCCGCCGCTGCCACCGCTGGTCCGCCGCGTGATGCGCCCAAAGCGAGGGAAGTCGTGCGCCGCGGCTGGTGTGCCAGCAGACAGCGGCGCGGCCTTGCCCAGGATAGGGCCCAACCGCACCAGCGTGGATTCGCCGTACTTGATGGCCTGGGACGACATCGCACACGGCCGGGGTGATCGCAGGAGGCACAGAGCAGAGAAATGTGTACAGGAAACACTAGCGCCCCGTGGCCACGCGTGAAGCGGTGACGTGCGATGAGGCTGTTCGTGCGAGTGCCGTGTCGCCACTTACCCCGCACAAGAGGGCGGCCCCCTTCAAGTCTCCTCGGCTGTCCAGAAGGTGCAGGTGGCCGCCGTTGTCCATGACGGCCAACAGGGGCGTGTTCGGGACCCAGGCCATGGCTGAGATGCTTGCGCCGCAACGTGAGCCGGGAATGTTGCCTGGGTCACACCAGGCGGGGCCAGGCGGTGCAAGGTAGGAGCGAGGACATGGGGGGGAAGTCCCTGCCTGGAAGGTACATGCCATTCGCTCCTTGCGTGACAGCGCGCCTCCTAAGCGCTGACCCAGATCCACCTCAGCAAGGAATTCGCCGCTGACCCAGATGGTTTTCGGCGACCTCCGAGCTCTCCGTGCTGCCCCCCCATTGCTAAGCCACTTCCCGCAGTGGTGTCCGCTGCCCGAGTGCACCACTCGGTACATACATACGTTGGCCGCATTTTGCGTTTCAAAAGACACACACACGCAATCCGCACTATGTAGCTCCCGTCCCGACACCCAGCCCCGGCCCTTAGTGCCGCACGCAGGCGACACCGCGACCGCGTACCGGACGATATCGTGCCGTCCCTGTCCACCTCCAGCCGCCTGTGCCACAGCACCTGTAGCGTGCTGGCGCTGAGCGCGACGACGCAGCTGCATCCACGGCTGTCCGTAAGGCAAACCACCAGGGCACCACCTGCAAGAGCCATGCGCAAGTTAGGGCCGCGCGACGGGTCACGGACATGGGACTTCAGCGGGGCGGCGATTGGCCGAGCAGCACCACGCCAATCGGCAGGTGCTGACGGTGTGTTGGCGCCATCGGACAACCCAACGGCACTTCCTTCCCGCCGCGGCCGAATGGCAACGCACCCCCAGTGCTTGAGAAGCGTGCCGCTGCGCCTGCTGTCCCATGCAGACCTCCTAGCTGTCGAAAGTTAACGCACCACACACCGCATGCGTGGGCCGATCGTTTGGCAACTCGATCCGTAACCCAACCATATAGGCTGGGCGGCTGCCGCCATTAGGCGGCCCTGGCCCAACCGCTTTGCCAGGTCACCCCTGTACCTTGCGGGTGCCACAACATGCGGACAGCCTTCAGTGCCGGCAGGCCCCCGGGCCGGGGGCTGGCCACCGCCGCTGCGCGACCGCGCCGCTGCGCCGCCGGCCCCACGTGCTCGTAGTCCTCCGTCACCAGCATCACGTGCCACTGCCACAGCAGCTGCCCCTCCGCCCGGTGCGACCAGTCATTCGCGAGCCCGTTGCCGGCCGCTGGCGCTGCTGGCTTTGTTCCCGCCTGCGCCCCCGCCGCTGCGTGCTCCACATCGCCCTCGTTGAGCCGCGCCACAGCGAGCACTAGCTTGCCTGCGTTTTGCAGAAGCGGTGTGCAGTATGTGCAGCGGAGGGCGGGACGAACCGGTGGGAGGGTACGACAGAGCACTTGTCCGCATTGAGTTTTAAGGGTCCCTAGTAGCACTACGTCTGATCCAGCCCACGTGGCTAACGCCAGCCCCAAGGCCATAGCGCTCTGGACTCTACCTAGCCACACTCCCAGGCGCCAAGAGGTTATGAGCTGGTGCCACCTCGTTAAGATGGCCGAGTGGTCCCCATTGAGCGTCAACGCCTTATGAGGTGCGTGCCACCCGTGACGCTGCTGCTGCTGCTGGCCTCGTATGACCTCTGGACTGTGAAAGGTCACCAGCATCGTGGAAAGGCCTTCATGGCAATGGTGCTTACCGGGACAGCTGTGCCGCCAGTAAGCGTGAGCAAACAGCTTCGAGCGCGGAGCCGCGACTCCCGGGGGTGGCTCCAGCACGACATGGCAGGAGGAAGTGCTGGGCGGGAGGGCGGACCCGTCTGGCAAGATGTCGTCCCTCTCGAAGGTGGGAGGCAAGCCAAGCCCAAGCAGTTCGTCATACGGGAAACCACCAGGTCTGTGCAAGGCTGGCGGCTGCGGCGGGTAGCCTGTTTGGGTGGCATAGCGGCGAGAAAGAGGTGTGGGGCGGTGCTGGGTGGGCCCGCAGCCCTGCGGCAGGCCAGGAGGCGCTGGGCGGTGCGCAGCCGTCGCGCAGGCCGTAGCCGTGCCTGCCTAGCAGTCATTTGGATGACAGAGCAGGCAAGCATAGGAACCCCCCAGGATATCTAAGACCCACACGTTGTGGAGGGGTGGGGACGGGGGTCTAGCCTACCTCGTAGCTGCTCCACACGGACCGAGCCGGGCTGCCCATCCACGTCGGTTAGAAGAACCCATGCTGACGGCCTCACGGATTCCTTTACCAAGGCAAATTGCACGCGCTCGCCGTCTTCACCGCCCGCATAACGAGCCTGGCGACTGCATGCTAAGAAGCTGCAACCCGACGACCACGAAAAGCCGCGCCGATGCTGCCCCTGTAACTCCTACAGGAAGAATTATATGCGTAAGAAAAGGCGCGCTTGCGACATGTATGAGCTGGGGGAGCATTATGTCCACCTTCAATGTCAAGTCGTCATTGTCTTGGAGGAGGAAGGGCCCCGCTTGCGACCCTGATGCAGCTGGCAGCTGAAGGACAGATAGGACATCCAGCTGCATCACCGCTGCATCAAACGCACTGTCGGTCCTGTCATTATTCAAGCTTAATCGGCCGTTTGCAACCCTTGAAGAGCTGCACCCATGCTATTGACGCTTATGCGTGGTTCATTTAAGTTCTCAGAAACAGCATTGTGGCTCGCTCACATGTCCACGGAGTGGAAGCTGCAAGTCAGTCAGCAAGCGCTATCAAGAAAGGATGTGATTAGCAACACGCGTAAAGACATGATTGCATAGTATGTCTTCAATAATAGACACACCAGGGGCGACGCTATGGCGGGTCAACCCCAATGGGCTGGACTTCCGATTTGTCACATACACGTACACACCGGAATTCGGGGCAGTTACGCTCTGTCATTCTATCGATATTGCCGCTGATAACTTTCTACAAACATAAACACCTTTGACTCTCCTCCCCCGGCCGACTTTCCTGCCAGCCCGCCTTCAGCCCGAGTCAGCCAACCCATGCACTGGCCATACTTTGTAACTCAAATTTCGGAGCCCCGACTACCGGAAATACAGGGTGGCGGCAATGGCAAGCGCAAGCACGGCCACTGGTGAAGTAATGGGGCCCCAGAAGGAAGTGCCCCGCCACAAGCGCTCGGCGAGGTGATGAACCTGCAGGGATATTGAGGACACGATATGGTGCAACCTTCCGGGTCCATTGGAACAGTCCACCTACAGCCAGCTCCCCGCCCTGCACACGAAACCCATACGCAACGCTCAGCAACACTTTGCATACTTGCATGTTTTCCGTGTGGCGTGTGGCTAGTAACTCCCTCTGCATAGGAGCTGCTGACAACGTTGGGTGGAGGGGTCATACCTGCGGCTGCAAATCCTCCATGCTCCCGTCATTCTCAATCACAACGTCAGCAAGTCGGCGCTTGGTGTCCAATGGCATCTGGGACCTGATGCGAGATACTGCACGCTCAGCAGTGCCGCCGTCACGCGCCAGGAGCCGCGCCAGCTGCCGTACGCAAACGGGTGCAAAAGCAAGCCTTGACCGAAAATGCACTTCTTAAAACTGTGACAGTTCCAGGAAGGACAAATCCCCAGCAGCGGTGCGTGAAAAGTTCAGAGGATTTGAGGCTCTCAAGGCAGGTTATGGCAGGGGCAGGCGACCTGTATGACATAGTCCTACCCCATACAGAAAGGGCCTTATGCCGAATGCGCTATACCTACGAGGCTCAGCAGTAGGGCACCAAGCCGACAACTGGGACACCTGGCCTACCAAAGGAGTTAAGGCAAAAAGGCTGCGCCAGGATAAGTGAATCAGTCCCTGCGAACCTGCCGTTCTGGGCTGCACGCGACGAGGGCGTTTGGGTACGTCAGCTTGTAGGCCTTGGTCTCGAACAGCAACGGCATGTCCACAACCTGAGGGGGGACGGACGTCGCGCAGCCATGCCCATCCACACGAAGCCATTTCGTTTCGCACCATACTTCCTATTACAGTTGCCGCAGGAACAATGCACCATTTGTTGTAACGGTTACAGTGACCCGTGCACCATTTAATGCGCCATTCATAACCCGTCAGCGATGCTTTCTGCTTAACCCGAAGCCCGCCCTGCACTGGTGTTAAACGAATTGCGCAAGCGTACATTCAAGTTGTGGGCGGGCGGTACATGAGCATGACAACCATGGCGTGTGCTGAGCTGGCGAATACGGCAGCTTCTGTAAGGGCCTGAGCTCGATGCTCGAGGGAACTGACTTGTGGCACATCAGGCAGACGTCGTTTACGCCACAACTCCCTCACCACGAGCCATTTGCAAGTCAGCCAGCATTCAATCAGGCGTCGTGCAAGCGCCAGAGCCACTGGTACGTGCGTACAGGAGTTGAGGCGGCGCCGCGCAGCCGCATCGTTGAAGGCTAGGTGTCCTAGGCGCTCACGGTCTACTTCACCTGGACAAGGATATGCAGCAGTGTGCATGTTGCGGAGCGTCATGTTGTGGAGCGTCATGACGCGTATATGACTGTGCAACCATGTGCTGGCGTTTGTGTGGCGGTTCTAGCGTCCGATCCTCACCACTGATGGTGCAGAGCAGACGTGCTGTTGAAGTTTGGGTTAGGAATTGCAGCCAGCTGCAACGTGCCATGGTGAGGAGTTCAGAATGTTGCATGCGGCCCCTGCATTTGTTCCGAGTCCATGGGGATGAAGCGGTGGGTCCTAATGGGACAGGGCTGGGAGAACGGGCAATGCGATAAAACGCACCATCGGGGCTGAGGATTTCCGTGCCGAAAGCCGCCACCAACCGACGCCAGCCCCACGTGCCCTGATCCAGATATAAGGCGATGCTTCAGTGACGGGTACGCTTCGCGACCAGATGCAACCCCAGACAGGCCCATCGGTGCACTGTACCTTGCGCGTCGCGTCCCTTGCTAGCTTGTCGCAATCAATAACGATTATGCCTTTCGCCGCGAGCAACCGTGAGACTGTGCTCTTCCCAGTTGCGATTCCACCCGAGAGACCAACGACGCGCATGGAGCCAGCTATTCGGTGTCCAGCCTAGAGGCAAAGTATTGGTTATTATTACACAGCTTGATGATGCGCGTTCACCTGCAACGGCTGTCTTTGCGCTAATCGCTTGTCTTGTTGCCGTGTTCCCACCACACTACACCGAGCGCAAATGTACAACTATTTACCTTTGTATCGGGTAGTGTCGACAGGGCTAGCTGATGCAATGCGGATGGGTTACTGATGCTAAGCCCCTCATGCGCAGCGCGTCGCAGCATGTGCTATGCTGTTTACGGCGATTATCTATGGGCACAGCAGTCCTTTAGCTGCACATTACTAGGTTACGCATTACTACGCGATCGTTCGTAGCGCGACCAGGCCTGGGTGGTATGCTGTGGATTTACAGCTGGGCGAGATATTATGTTTGGCCGTTACACACGCACGCGGACACGCACGCATGCACGCATGCACGCACGCACGGACATGGGCAAATCCTACAGGGCGGGGCCCCGCGGGGCGCTTCGCGCTGGGACCCCGCCCCAAAAGGCCTCCCCAGCGAACGCCCCACTTGGTCATCATCTCAGATAGTACCCATCCAGGATACTACAGCAAGTAGCGGAACAACACTACCAAAGGGGCGAATAAAGAAGTAAGACATGCACGGCTGCAGCCCAGCTGGGGGAGCTAACCCAAAGAGGCACTACTCGCTCCATTGGCCGATTATCTACCGCCACCACCTAAGAATCCTCCCCCAGCGCGAACCACGCTCGAGGTCTTGGCTACCTACGCTGGGCTCATGACCCTCGCAGCACCTGTGCAAGAGTGGCCCCCGCCCCGCCGCCCTCACCAAGCCATAACGAACCGCCAGCCCCTCACGGGGCAACCAACGCTCTTTAGAGCATCCACACAAGAGAGGGACCGGACCGCCCTCACTTCGTTCACAGGGAACGAAGGGCAGGCACACCGCAGTGCGTGGAATGTCAAGTAGTACTGCGTACTGCTGTGAGCGAATCCATCTCTCTAAAAGCACTAAAACCTGCCTCGGTCCTTTCATAATGTAAACCACGCACGTTATCCAACAATAGTGACGACGGACAGAACCTTTGAAGGCACACGCACGTTACTATTTATTTATTTAGTTACAGTACGCCAAGTCTTGTACTGTCGCGTGTGTTAAGGGAGCGGGGATGATGAAGTTGTGGGTTAGCCTGGCCTGTACACCTCCCGCCAGCGCATGTCCGTCTCCTATACGATACCGCCCACCACGTCCTAGATGCCCCATATCATCGGGTGAACGCAACACTGTCGCTGTGGGACACGACCCATTAGTGCAACCGCAACCTGCCACGGCAGAGTCGGGCGCTCCTGACCACCAATCTAGGCCTACTAGAGTCAGCAGTAGTCACAGTTTAGAGCGCTCTCTGCTGGAATCCAGTCTTCCGCCAGCTCCACTGCTGTGTTCAGCGCTCCCATAGTTCTTGCTCACCGCTTCCAGCCTCCGCACGAACTTGGCAAGCCTCCAGCCTCCGTCAAGCCACTGGTTGAACCTCAGATCCCATCTCTGGCTCCAGCCTTCCCACTGATCAATCAACCTAGCCCATCCCTCTCCACCGTCAGCTCTTAGACAGCTACTACCACCACCTCAAACGCACACGCACGTTATCCGACAATGGTGACGATGAAGCCCTCCAAAACACAAACAACCAAGCAAGTAAGGGGTTTAGTTGATAACCGGCCGCGGGTGCGGGACACTGGCGCCTGCTCCATGCATCCATGCGGTGGTGCAGGTGTATGCGTGTACAGGCAGGGGAGGAAAACCCCACGCACTACACACCAGGCTCACACACGCGTAGGCAAGGTTAGTATTAACCTTTAGGCCCCGCAAGGACTCGTTTTGGGTCGTATCAGCAGGCAGCACGGGAATGCCTACGTACCTATGCCAGCAGGCAGCACGGGAATGCCTACGTACCCATACATCCATACATAGAAACACCATCATCATTGATGCCGTAGCAAGCATTCATGCATAGTGAGCTAGCTGATCACAGGTCTTCCTCCAAATACTTAATGGGACCCATGGGTTTGGAGTTTCCTGCCTCAGCGAATTGGGCAGCTTTGACGTCATAGCTCTTGAGGCCGTCCGTGGTCATGGGGATGTCGGAAAACATCGTATCCATTGGCGCATTGTGCCAGGTGACGCTCCAGATGTCCGGGCGGGCATAGTTGCCAACAGCATCTTGGTACAGCTTCTTGCGCTTCACCTCACTCCGGCTGACATAGGCCGCGAGTACGAACTCACGGTCTGTGCCAAGGCCTTGAACCTGATAGAACTTGCAGGGCTCGATGCCGATGGACTCTGGTCCACGGAAAGGGAATACACAGCCCTTCTTTGCCCACTCAACACTGTAAGTGTAATTGTCTTTTAAGCAGGCGTTACAGGAGCTGTAGACTGGGCCAGCAATGGGAATGCTGCACGCAGCAGAAAGCAGAGGGCAAGCATAGCGAGGTGAAGTCAAGGCAGGGCATATTGTAGGTTAACAAAGCTGCAACAAGTTGGTAGGGCAACAAGAAAATCTCGGTAACGAAATACAAGACCTTTTATTTCCGACTTTTTGCAAAAGCACGGCGGGTAACGTATGAAGCACCGAAGGTGATGGGGAACGGCCCAGGCAAGTGCAAGTGGCGATAGTGTTCATTACTTCAGCGCATTTCGTAGATGGCGCGCGCATCAATTCCAATCTTGCATGTGGCAACCTGCCATGAGATGCCAAATCCATTCAGCTGGCTCTAGCAAGAAACTAACGGATCATCCGCAGGAGTCCCTATGGCCACATCCGTTTCTTTTGGTTCGCTCCAGGGCACGCAACAGGCAGGGGTTTCTTATATATCCAGCCACTTGCTTCGGGACGGAGCACTTGGGGGGAATGCATTCTTCGGAAGTGTAACCGACACTGGTGCGCCACACATACAATATTTACGTATTTGTAATCATCTCTATCCACCACATTACAGACCGATACATGCAGTGTTGAACACAAGTGGAAATACTCATGTAGTGGAAACTCGCACCACATGACCCCTTTAGGGGGCGTGCGAGCGGCGGTGTGCATCGGACCAGAGGGGAGCCGCTTGTTGTTGCCGGTTGTTTAGGTGGGAGTTAAGGAGGATGGAATGGCGGTGTCGTCTGGTATGTGGAGGAGGAGCCCCCGCATCGCCCAGGAACTTTTGGCACCGGTCGGATCCCAAGCCACCCAGCTCGCGGCATTCTGGGCCCCACCTCCGCTCGCCGCGGCCATACTGGCTCGTCACGGTGGCTTTGCGGAGTGCCTGCAATGAGTCTCCTATGGCTGTCCAGTGCGCCTGGTCGGCACCACCGCCACTCGTTGTGAAGTGTCAACTTTACCGACGGCGGCTCCTCAACGGCGGCTTCGGTCGTCGCTCTACCTGATCAGTCTTGCAGGGCTGTATCCTACTTTGTGGTCTTCTTTCATCATTCCTCTGGAGTCTGGTAGCTTACTTTTGCCGACACAGCTTCGTCGGCTCTGGTGTCTCTCGCGCATGCCGCAGCCGGTGCCAGTACGCAGCCTACGCAAGTCCTGCAAAGCTATCTGGCGTTGCATACTGAAGTAGTTTCCGTATTGCAGGCGAAGGTTGCGCCGCGCCTCAGCCATTCGGGCGTGTTGCCGATCTGCCTTTTTCTAGAGGCTGCTGTTGGTGTTGACCTCAACTGGTCGATGGTATTAAGTACCATTGTTTCTTCCCGTCTCGCTATGGGCATCGGCCCGTTTCGGGTGTGGGACGTTTTCGGGATCCTGGGGGGGGGGTATCCGATTGTGTTGCCGAGGCGTGCTGCTGTCTCTCCATTCGGGGGTCTGCTTGGGATGCATGTGGCCATCTGCAGGGGAGCCATCAGCGCAACCTCCCCCTGTGTATTGGTGCTTGCTGTTTCCTCTGGGCTCTCGGTTGTGAGGCTCTGGGTGGTTTGTCTTTCGGAACCGTCGGTTTCCCTTGCTTTCCTTGTCTTTTTCAGTGTCAGGCGATGCGCCCGATGGCTCTACCTTTTAAGGTCTGGAGCCCACTGTAACGATTACAACAACATTACAGACGATCGTCAAGGCTACTACCTGCTGCGAAGGGTTGTTGTATCACGCCTTAAAGAAAGGCCCGGCCGGAGATGCCAGGAGTCGATATTATCTTGACACACCCCAGGTACTACATTATTCCCCGTCCAGCAGGGAGCCATTCTCGATGATCGATTATTGGGGATGGACTGCCACCTCCATTTCGCGCCAAGAACTAGGCATGCTCGAAGATAGAGGGAATCGAACTGACGACTACTAGACCACTTGTTGTTTCACGCCTTAAAGACCCGGCCAGCGATTCCGGAAGTCGACACTCTCGTAGTACACCTAGGATATGTGTATACGGTCTGATCCATGATACGGCACGCCTACCGGTGGTGGTTCCGTATCTAACGGTGGTGGTTCCGTATCTGCCGTATCTGCGGCTACGTACGTGAGCCATGTCTAGGGATTTCCTAGACACGGCTAGTACAGGTGTAATAGGATGACTGTACTACAGTCATCCCATTACGCCTACTACGTTTCGGCCCGTGCGTATGTGACGGATTGCAAGCGACTATAAGACCTCGCATCCTCGCTCCATATGTACCCGCTGCCCTCCGAAAATCGTTGGCAGGGCACTTCTCATCACTTACTTACCCATCTGGATTGATGATGGTAGAGCCACCGTCCATCATATACTCGCCCACACCGCCCATCTTGCTTTGTTCGTATGCTGCGACCATATTTGCAGCCCAGTTGACCAACATGCCAGGGGTGGAGATCTTTGCAAGCTCGCTCTTGTTGGCCTCGTAGGGGCGGAACATTTGGCCCGTACTCAGAACATAGGCCTGCGTGCACGAACGAATGCATGTATGTAGGCGTAGTGTATCATTTAGTCACATGAAGCAAGGCAATAATAATGGAGCGAGCGATAGATGCATGCAGTAGTACAAGCAAGCAGGAATAATAATACGCACGCTGGGTCTTGCTGTTCCTTGCTTCGTTGGGCCTACGTACCGCTCGTATGGGTTAGTTGTTCTAGCTGTCTACAGATAGATCTGGAGTTATGCACCAAAGCACGCACCGTACCCCCAACCATGCAGGAACCCAGACACACCCTACATACGTAGGCAGATAGAATTGCCACGGTTGCTTGCACACTGTCAAAGTGCCTTTATTGAATGTGTGTGGGTGTAGGGTTTAGTGTCATTGAATGTGTGTGCGCGCGTGATTCGGGTATATGTGTGCGTGGCAATGCGTGTGTACATACGGCTTGGTCTTGGTCAACATTTATTTTTGGTTTTTATTTGTGGTATGTATAGAGTTCCCATGAACGATGCGTGCGTGTATAACATGTGTTCCAGAATCACGCACGGCAGTGAGACTCATTGCTTGCTGCGTGCCCCTACGTACAGCAGTAAGCCCTGCTGCTGTGTGACTCCCAGTTTAACTGTGTGACTCCCAGTTTAGCTGTGTATGTGACTCCCAGTTTAGCTGTGTGACTCCCAGTTTAGCTGGGTGACTCCCAGTTTAGCTGTATGTGTTTAGCCCATCCATCCATGACGAGTGAAAGAAGCTGTAGATCTTACCCTGGACTCTCGGGCAATGAACTCTGCAGTTGCCAGCCTGTCGGGTTAAGAACAGGCAGGCAGCAGGCACTGTTGCGCACTCAGAAGAACGAAAGCTACAACGAATCAATCAATCAATCAATCATTCAAGCAATCAATCAATCAATCAATCAAGCAAGCAATCAAGCAAGCAATCAAGCAAGCAACGAAGCAAGCAAGCAAGCAAGAAAGGTCATTATCATATATCTTAGGGAGGGCCTCGCTCCAGCCTGAAACGCCACATGTTTACATATATGTGCATATATGATACGATACATGCCACTGGGAATTTTTTATTTATATATCAGCAGATCTGGCCCCGCCCTCAGAGTTGAACCTGCCGCCTGCCGTGCTGCGTGTGATTTTATTTTATCTATTCATAGTAGTATGCCCAGTCTTGAACTATGGCGTGTATGTGTGTTAAGGGAGCGGGGCGGATGATGAAATGTAATCAATTATTACATACGAGCGAGGGTCTGCTGCGTGGGAGGTCCCGCCAGAGCATGGGGAACTGAATGTAAACGAAGCAGGGCCAACTTAAGATCTCAGTGGCAGCTGATGAAGCAGGCAGCAGTACGTACACATGCGGGTCCTGTCAGTAGACTGATGATGAGGCCGGAGAAACGGAGATCTATCGAGGTAGATTGAAGTACCGGTTCCGAGAGCGAGGGTAAGCAAATACAAGCTTATTGTAAGTACATATATACAAACGAAAGGTTATATCCCATGGATGTCAGCAGGACACCGACTTACACTGGCTTATTTACCCACAGCCGCCACCGGCAGCAGGATACAACAACCGATGAATCCCATAACCCACGCGATAGATGCGTGCATGGGTTAGGCCCCGCGTCGTCATCACGCACTTACCAGTGGTTGCCGATGTCCTGAGTGGGAGCCATCCAAAACTCACAGCCCTGAGCCACAAGGGTGTAGCGCGCCAATGGCATGTAGTTCTCCCAGCAAAGCAGTCCACACACCTTGCCAACCTCGGGCATATTCACCACAATGAGGTCGCTGCCATCACCGAAGGACCACCACATGCGCTCTGTGTAAGAAGGCGTGGTCTTGCGGTGGCGGCCGACGATGTTACCATTCAGATCGATGAAGACCAGCGTATTGAAAATTGCAGACTCGCTGCCTGGGTGTATGTATGTATGCAGCAGCGAGGGTGAGTATGTGATGGCTGTGGTTAAGCTCGTGACGACACTAGCTAGCTACTTATTAGCAGGTAGGTGTTACATTATGGATGAGTTCGATTCTAAGATTCTAACCCTGCGTGTAATAACACGAGTCAGTAATAATTGATTGAGGTCGCGAGCGCCGTCGTTACAAACGAAGGGTTGCAAAGCTCTTGGGTAATAAAATTGCAAAGGAATTGCCCATCCATTAATGCACCCTAGCGATTATTGGCTGGGCTGCATAGCGATTATTCGGCTCGCGTTCCTCGCGTTTCGCCTCCCAAAGCGACACCAGGTGATGCCCTTGGGAATCAAATGCGGAATGACCCGTAGGGTGTCACACGGGTAAGAATGGCAGATCTGAGGTTGCACTACTAAGATGTCGAACATTGGTAGGTACGACACTAGGCGAGGGAAGCGAGTGCCTAGGTGCATACAGGCTCGCTCGGGTAGGGCAGGTGCCATCGCTAGACACCTAGCGGTTGAGGATCGTTCCCTCACTACGCTATTGCTCTTAGTACTAGCCAGCTGGCTAGTACTAAGAGCAATAAGCTGCAGCTAGCTACCCTACGATCCGAACACTTCCGCACACACCGGCAAACCAGTGTTTCGCTGCGCGGTGGAAATAAAGGCCATCCACTACGCAAGATGCTCGCTGTGCACGCAGTACCATTCCTAAGGTCTTAAATATTCCCAGTACGGGCACCACCAATGTGTTAGAGCGCACAGAAGGAAACGTCTTTATGCGTGGTGCGATAGCAGTCCCCATTATATCATTGGGCAAGCTTCAGGGCGGCAGCGCATGGTTATCATTATTATTCACTATATGATGATTAGATCGTTGCAGGTCATCACTGTAAGTAAGCGGCAGACAACCGCGGTGGACGGATGTCCGGAGATAGACCGGTGGCGGCGTTTTACGTACCCTCCGCTCTCCCCGCCTGCCTTTTGAGAGAAATCCAAGCGTCCTCGGCGTCCCGCCGATAAACATGCACTAGACCTGCTCATGTGCGTGGCCACGTACATCCTGTGGTCCTGGAATACGGAAGGTAGTAGTTTCGCTGCCCGAGCATTACATTATTACTACTGCTGTCGATGCGCATGTCTAACCTGTAGGTCTCCATTTCACAGCAGCTCGAACCTTGCAGACAGGGTTTACCCGATAGCCAGCCTAAGTAGTGTATAAAGCATGTCCTGAACGAATAATCAGTTCGTTCATTAGTTCGTTCCCAGATAAAGGCCCGGACGGATCTACGAACGTACCCTTGTTGTCGCGCTCGTTGATGGGAAGGATCACGTTGACCCGAGCACTTTTAGCACAAGCCATAATCGGTCGTAAGTCTCCACCATCGTGCCTGATCTGTGGGCTGTTCTTCATCCAGATCTCGTTGATGCGCTCATTGGCGTCAATCTCGAAGGTACTTGTCCACCAGTTGAACCATGGGTAGCCAGAAACAGCACCCTAAAAAACCCATTCATGGGCGGGATCAGCGGCAGGTGCGTGGACGAAGAAATTGAAAGTTAGTACATACAGCTAACACGCACGCAGCAGGCAAGGAAAGCAACGCCCGCTAGCTGCCGACGATTTGCAAGACAGGGACGGACTGTAAGCCGGGCCGGTCGCGTATGCGACAGTCTAAATAGCTACTTAAATAGTTACCTTTAGGTCCTCAACATCTCGTCGACTAGTTCTACACCGGTGAGTGCTTTAGCTAAATGATTCTGGGCAGACTAGTCACGTAGTCTTACACGGACATACGGGAACGCGCACAATAATAATAATAATAATGAGTACGCTGGCACTAGGCCTAGCATGTATTACGGGGGCGGGGCGGTGAGGGTGTTAGTACACCCTATACGCTCGCGCCAACTGGGGAACGCGCACATAAGACGGAGAAAAGAAAGAAAAGCAATGCGATGATGCAATACGTACGCACGTAATAGCTAGGGTCGTATGTACGTAGTGGCGGAATGCATTTATCTAAATGGTTGGGGAATCGCAATGGTACCGAACCGCCGTTGGGGTATGTTGTAACTGAAGAAGAAATGAACATCACCCCTAAGCATCCGCGTTATTAGCACCAATGTTGCATTGGTGTTAATTGCCAGGACTTCCCAGAGCCCCCGGACTAGAGCACACTTGGTGAAATTGGATGCATACATTCCGTCCTCTATGTACTACCAAAGGTGGATGCCCCGGTAACAATGGCAGCCTCGGCTAAGAACCGCCAGAAAGGGTACGCCCATGGTAGTGCCGGGTAAGGAAGACCTCAACCGTCGGGTGCGTGTAAGGGGCAGCCATCCCACGGGAACCTGGGCGGGGGCGCCCGAGGACGTTCGCTCGAGGGAGGGAGGAGTAAAGGAATAATATAATAACCCCTTAACATCCGCACTATTAGCACCAGTGTTACATACTATGTAACCGCACGACGCGAGCGCCATATATACATACAGAGTGCAAAAACAATAGCAGCGAGCGATGGCAAGTGCGGGGATAAGAACACCACGAGAAATGACAGGGCGCATTATTGCACAGTAGGTCAGGCAGTGGGAACGAACGAACGAAGGCCGCCGGTAGGTGCCGGGAACCGCAGAGCTAGTGCACAAGGTTGGGGGTGCAGCAGGCAAGGGGGAACGAGCTTAAGGGATTCAAGCAAGCTACTGTAGCTAGTGGGAACAGCTTCGCCGTCATCCAGTGGAATCCGCCAGATCAACGGCTGGCGGCAATTAGTAATAAGATAAGAGGCTGCTGCTGGCCGTGGCCGCCGGGAGCCTCATGCATGAACCCACCTCTGCGAATAACAACAGTTTGACTCCATTTGCGCCAGCAGTCTTGATAAACTGCATTATTAAGAAATTGATTCGAGCAGATAGATGGAGGCACAAATAAATCAAGAATCCACGCATGCGTGTAAAATTGCGCAGTTTTCATGCATGCATGTGAATGTACAACGCGTGAATGAATGTACAACGAGTGTACGTACTCTACGTACGTAGGGGTCGTTTTGGCCGACCATGGGGGTCGGTTATCGGGTGGGTCGGTCAACCTTCGGTTTTGGGTCGGTAAACGGTCGTTTGGGTTACCGAGTGTAAGGGTAACCCAACCTGGTGGTTGGGTAAACGGGTACCCAACGGGTACCCGGGTAAACGAACCCTATGGTTGGGTTACAGTACCGTTTCTGGCTACCGACCCCTGTAAACGGGTACCCAGGTTTACAAACCATGTGTTTTGGTACCCTTGCCTCAGTATCCCAAACGGGGTTTAATGCTCGTTAACGGGGTTCAAAGCTCGTCAACGGGGTATCCCAAATGGGGTTTAATGCTCGTTAACCGAAGATAGCCCACCCGATAACCGACCCCATATGGAGTGGTTAACCCTGGTTACCCAGCCCAACCCGGCAAGCTTGCACATCGGCCAGCATCCATGAACCCTGTTTCTGTCATCATCGCACGTGACTGCGGCTTGCTGTTGCCCACTTGCCCTGAGAATAGCCTTCCTTTATTTGTAACATGCACATACGTCCGAAAATGCCTTTGATTGTGTGTATATATATATCTCGAGTGGTGGGCCGCTGGGGCATCCCCGGCAGGGTTTATCTTCAGAATTCTTACTTGGTAATAAGCGGTACGTAGTCATTGCTGATCAAACAATTGTCCGTGCGTTCTCTGCTCAGGGTTCGCAGTGCAGTGCACGGCCCGTTGTGGCCCGTGGCCCTACCTAGCTACGTACCTATCTACCCTGGGATATTTTGCAAGGATCTGGGGCTCACTGTAACACCTAATACGACGTAATAATCGCACAACCTCACTTCTCATGATGTGCCTCTTGTGCGTGCATGCCTACCATTTTTTGACTCCCACCCATCCCCCGGGGTTGAACAGATGCCAACTCCAATCAAGATAGTTAGAAACAAAGAAATAAATAAATAAATAAATAAATAAATAAATAAATAAATAAATAAATAAATAAATAAATAAATAAATAAATAAATAAATAAATAAATAAATAAATAAATAAATAAATAAATAAATAAATAAATAAATAAATAAATAAATAAATAAATAAATAAATAAATAAATAAATAAATAATAAAGAAATAAAGGAATAAATAAAGAAAGAAAGACTTGATCCGGGTCCTCAATCTTTGCGGCGGCGTTGGATTATTGGTAACAACACGGGAACAGCACGGTGCGGTGAAACTGTTACCCTGTTACCCGTACTCTGTTCTCGCAGTTATCCCCTGAGGCCCCTGTTCGTGTTCGTTGTCAAGCCCATAAATCGCTCGGCACTTAACCGGCGAGTGGTCAAGCCGACGGACCCGCTCTGAGGGCGCACAAATCGGGCTGTGCATTTAACTACCATGCGTGCTCGCTCCCGCTGGGCCATACATGCATGCAGGTACGTACGCCGGCCGCAGATGTGTAATCGAAATTGCTGCTGCCCATATCCATACACCACTCACCTTGCAAACCTTGTCGATAGACTTCTCCATATTCCAATAAACTTCCTCGTATTGCGCCGTGGCAACAAGGAAGGGCTCATCGTCCCAGAGCTCGGCACCCGCCGGTGGTTTGCCTCCGTATTCAGCAGGGTTGGATTGCTGAAGAAGCCTGCAAATTCGTTCAAGAGATCGGCTGTAAGTGTTAACTTGTAACCTACTGCAGAGATAAACAGCTGTCGCGCAAGCTGCATGCATGTAGAAGCTTTGGACGCCGGTCAAAGCTATCCACCTGTGGTGTCCAGCAGGTCGCCCTGCATCACGCACGCACAAAGGGAGCGTATGCGAGAGTCAATGCGTCGAAAAAGACCACGCATTCCGAGAGCAAGTTCTGGACCACAGCACATAGAATTGATTCCATTTCGGGGGGGTCAAGATTTTCAGGGGAGTGCGTATAGCTTGCGAGGTGACGGTCTCGGCGGCGTCTGGCAACACCGACGAGCGAATAGGGTCTACCTGCGAATTATGCCAACCATGACAGGGCTGTTCCCTATAAAACTTCAGATAACTGCGTAAGGCTTCCTTTCTAATGCGATTGCTAGATCAAGGAAATGGATGCGCATGCGGCTTAAGAGGTTACGCACTGCAATCAAGGCAAGCCGCCGAAACATTCCGAACCAGTGAACCGAAGCAGAGGTAACTTCCCTTCAACAAGAAAGTTAATCATATACTGACCTGCATTGCTGCCGAGGATTGCAGCGGCATACAGCACAAGCACCGACAGCAACAAGCGCTCGACTGACATGGTTGCTCGACCTCACTGACTCAGCTGGCAAATAGGAGATCAATTATGAATCACAGCAGAGTCCATGAATTACGTATGAGCCGCCCTTTCTATGAGCCCTAGACCTGTGCTGCACGTACGGCACGCCCACCAGTTCGCAACACAATGTTGTACCACTCAAACACCGTGACATTAGACAAGCCGCTGCCTGGGAAATCCTAATATGCGATGGTGGTCTGGAAAGTTGGAGGCGTGTGGAGTAGGAACCGGCCGGCTGAAATGAAGGAATGACGATCGGGTCTTTGGAAGAGGCAGGAAGCAAGGATACAAGAAAGGATGAATGTTACAGTAGTTGAGAAGACATGAAGATATGAAGCCATGATATGGAGCCATAGGCACACACGGCCGTACGCACGGAGGCACTTGCACGAGTGCAGGGCAAGGCAAACAGCTACAGCGGGGTCCAGGACCAAGCGGACGGTCAGAGGTACTTGCACCATCGGACGTATTTGCGCGAGGGGGGGTTGGGGGGGGTGAAGCCCCCCCCTCCTGTCCGCGCCATGGAGGCCCTTGTGAACGACGCGTGGGTGAGAGGCGCTGGGTGGTGCGCCGACGGAGCCCCGGACTCGACGCGGTGACATGCCAATGAGACGACGGCCATGACCATCGGATGTATTTGCGCGAGGGGGGTGGGGTGAGGGGGTGGAGTGAGGGGGGGGGCTTCGCCACCGCGGGGGGCTCCTGTCCGCGCCATGGAGGCCCTTGCACGGCACACACGGCCGTACGCACGGAGGCACTTGCACGAGTGCAGGGCAAGGCGAACAGCTACAGTTGGGTCTGGGAGCGAGCGGACAATCAGAGGTACTTGCGCCATCGGACAAACTTGCGCGAGGCGGGTTCGAGGGAGACCCGTGGATGCCCGAAAAAGAACCGTTTAAAACACAAATTTTGAGATGCATGCTGGAGAACTGGGTTAGGGATACTAAAGCCGAAGGTCGTAATATGACCTTTGGCGGCTAAGCTATAGCGGCTACGGCGAGACGAAAGGAAGCGAGGACACCGCGCGACGCACGGAAACTTTTCGCAGAACCGGTTCTGGGGCGTGAAGGTGCGGGACAGGGGGGCAAAGCTAGCAGGCGCGGGGAGACGGGAGACCGGGGGGTTTGAGGGGGTGTATAAAAGCCGTTTTACGCAACGGGACAGAATAGTTGGCGCATGGTCGTCGGACACCAATTTTGTGGGCGCATGCTGGAGCACTGGAACTGACTACCGGCAAACCTGTGGAGGCGGCCTGTCGGAGCTGTGTAAAAGGAAAGAAATAGAAAAAGAATAAGCAAAAGCGCGGTGACGTGCATTGGGCGCGGCGCGGCGAGTGGCGGTGCAGCCCGGCGCCCTGCCCGGATACCGACCGTTGTTACCGTAGCGGCGTGAGATGCCAGCAGCGAACGTCCTGGACCGTCCCGTGTCTTGAACCACGCCGCCATGCCGTGTGGGAAACTGCGTTAACAGCAAGGGTCGCAAACGCACGCACACAGCGGCAAAGCAAACCGGACAAGACATACAAAGTCTAAATGCCTAACGCGGCCGGAGGACCCACCTGGCCAGAGCGGAAGGCAGTTAGCGACGTCCGTCATCGCGAAGCATGCGTGAGGGGTAATGGCGAGAAGTGTTAGGACAGACGATGTGGTAACGACAGGCATCCAGTCGTCCAAACCCTAACGACAGGCATCCAGTCGTCATCAGGGTCCACAACTCCACATCTCAGCACATTTTAAAGCCCGTGGGAGACGCTGACTTACAGATCGCTAGGGCTTCGCAGGCAGGAAAAGACCTACGTAAGCACACAAGCACCGAAGACCTGGTGGATTATTTACAAATAAGACGTACAACGTAAAAAGCCGATCAGGAATGAGGCTTGGCCCTCTGACAGAGACCTCGCATAACATCCGCCACGTCGATGAGCGTCCCCTGCTCACTGCTATGCCACACACAGAACGCAGCTAGCAAACACTATTTTATTGGAGATGCAGGCACGGCATTGGAACCCGCCACACAGCAACTGACACATCCTGCTTTGGGTGCAAAGGGCTAAGCTTGCGAGGCTCAATGCAGGGGTCCCACAGACTGGCGCGGAACGTACCCAAAACCGGGAGCTATCTTGCAACCCTGTTCCCCACACCACCACCTAACGTTATAACATAAAGTACGAAACACGCATGTTTCACCTTAAAAAGGTTACTGGAATCATAGCATCTCAAAACATCTATGACCAAGCGAACCAACCAACAGAGTTACGTGATTGAACATTTTCCTGCGCCAGCAAACTCTCCACTGCATACACGACCAACAATACCAAAATCGTGCTGGCTCCTGTTCCAGTAACGGTGCAAGCATCAGCGAAAGACACCGACGCAGAGTCTTAGGACAGCAGCTGCGAAAGTAATACACAGCCGAACCGCGTTCTAGGGAATCACCACCCATGAGGGACTGTGCACGAGGCCAACAGACGTATCCCATCCCCACCGTGCCCGTTGCAGCACCACGCCATTACGGAACAAAGGCCACGCGCTATCTAAAAAAACATCATCAGCACCGCCTGAAGGCGATTCCTTTGCAGTACCATCGTTAACACATTGCCGCGTGCGCAGGATGCCACGTCCCATGACATGACGTTTATGGCAGTAAGGGTGCTGGGTTTCTGGCTAGGACATCGACTTATACTGCGTCGTGCCTGGCCGTCGCGGACGTGCCTGCCCCGCGGAATGCACGCTGGTATTGCCGCCATGCGCAAACATGGCAGCAATAACCTGGCGCAATACCTTAAGTTCAATGTACAGTAAGTTCCCCGCTGCACCAAAAACCTACTATCGCTGCTCCAATGAGCACGCAAACATCGTAATCTTAATAGCAGCTAGGTACACACCGCTGGGTTTGGCGTATCACCGATCCTGCAAGCCGATCGGTCCCAAATGACACCAGGCTTGCTGAAGTACCCTACCCGCACGGCATCCCAAGGGACAAGAGACCATCATTATCGTTTCAACTATTAGGCACGCACAGGCCGCGCTCACAGCCGCCGTGTGCCACCATCAATACACCATCAATTCGCTTATGTGTTTTTTGGGGTTCCAAGCGGCGAAATGCCTACTAAATGCTTTTGCGCAGGGCCTCGAGCTCTGCCAGCACGGTCTCAATGGCCGGCCGACGACTCGCGTCGTGGTCCATGCACGCATAGGCCAGGTCCTCGTAGGCCGACGGGCAGCCCGGCGGGAAGCGAAGACGGGCGCCCTG
Source organism: Yamagishiella unicocca (assembly GCA_003116995.1). Lineage (NCBI taxonomy): Eukaryota > Viridiplantae > Chlorophyta > Chlorophyceae > Chlamydomonadales > Volvocaceae > Yamagishiella > Yamagishiella unicocca. The sequence goes on from BDSL01000042.1 coordinate 685,977, forward strand.
CGACAGAAGAACAAGGAACATGAACCCTGTAAGCCTGGCCAGGAGGAAGTGGCGTGTGCTGCGAGCCACCCGACGCGAGACTGCTAACGCGTTTTGCCAAATCCTATGACTCTACATCAGGTGGGCATACCTGTGTGACTACCATGACGATGATCTGGCCATGGCGGAGCCCTGCCCAGGGGCGAGAGCTGGTGTAGAGCTGCCACAGGAGCACTCCCATGGAGTACACATCCGTGGCCTTGCTGATAACGCCATCACGCAGCGTCTCCGCTGGCATATGTGTCAGCTGTGGCAGTGGCGGGAAGGGGCAAAATGTGCGACGACTTATCATGCAATTGACGGAAGGGAGCTTGGACATTGGTGGGAAGCGAATTGCCTAAACGACGAATTGGCCGGGCATTGGCCACGAGTTGACAGCCCCGCCCAGGACTCACCGTTCCGTAGTTGCGCGTCTGAATCTTTGTCCGAATATCCAGGTGTCGCGCCAGCCCGAAATCCGCGATCTGAATTTGGGGCGTTGCGGCGCGAAACGTAAAATTAAGACAGGTGAATCCAGGGCAATAATGCTCTCGAATCCAGGTCAGCTCTGGGCCTGGTTTCTCACCTTGGCGACGAAGTTGCGACCGCCAATCGACGCCGTGGCCCCCGACGTGCAGAGCATGACATTCCACGCCGACATGTCGCCATGCACGATGTCCTTCGAGTGCAAGAAGCTCAGCGCGGACGCCAGCTCCACGGCTGTCGCCAGAACGGCGTCCAGTCGCGGGCCGCTGTTCTCTATCGCGGGCGACATCCGGAGCCAGCCGCGGTCAATGGCATCCTGCATGGATGTTGCAACACGCAGTCCACACGGTTTACGAAGGACTGGCTATAGGAAAGGGTTGGGCTGCTGGACTTCGGCCAGTCCAAGCAGCTGCCAGACGAGCAACGGAAGGCGTTTGCGGAGCTGGAGAGGGAGGACAGCCCGAAGAAAAGTAGAGAACTACATACGACCGCCACGCATCGCCTGAGGATCGGCTCAAGTAGTTGTTGACCCCAGGCTACTAACACAAAGGCTATCAGGCTACCAGCCAAGCGGTGTGGACTACTTCAAGCCCCGACCCCCCGCACCTGCAGACAGCCGCGGTCACAGTACTCCATGATGAGCCACGTCTGGTGGCGAATCAGAACTTCGTCATGGGCCCATTTCTCGCTATGGCTCGACGGCCCGCTATGAGCAGGCAGACCCGAAGCCCCGCCAGCGTTTCCGCCTCCCTGGTGACTGCCGGGCGGCAGCAAGAAGGGGCTCATGTTGCTGTCGCGACCCGCATCGAAATCGTCGTACGCCTCGCTGTCGTCCGTGTCACCATCGAGCGAGGCATCGGCTGCGCCGGTGGCTGCGCCGGCGCCGCACTCATCGCTGACAACTGGGCGCGCAGCAGAGGAGCGGCGTCGAGGCATCTGCGCCGTGCCGGTGGCTGCTTCCAAGTTGATGATCGCCCAACCGGCCTGGCTTGATGCCCGTGAGCGGCCTTGCGGAAGGGACTGCGAGGCCAGGTCCTCGGTGGGACCAGCAGGCGCAGATGGCGAGGCGGACAGTGCTGAGGGTGTATTGAAGGCACCGCCCTCGGTCACCGGCGGCGTGGCAATGCCGGCGGGAGGCAAGCTCCTGGCGTCGGCGCTGCTACCAGCGGCAAATATGCTGACCTGCGCTGAGCTATCAGCAGCGGCGCGACTCGCGAGGTTCCCAGGAAGCCAGCCGCTGTCAGGCACACCGCCGACGCATCTGGCGCTGCCCTGGGCCTTGGGCAGAACGCACGGTGAGCCGCCGCTGATGGTGCCGCCGGTGCCCTCACCGCCACTGCCGCCGCCACTGCCGCTGCCAGCCATAACGCTGCTACTGCCGCCTACACCGCTGCCACTGGGGTTAGTTTGCGACGCGCACGCTGTATCGTCACTGAAGTCCCCCAAGCAGCTCGCCTGGGCTCCAGTACCGCCCCGGCGCAGAGCGGCAATGGCAGCCGCAGACATATTGGCGGAGACGGCATGGGAGCTGCCTCCGGGCCCTATGATACGGCGGGCGCAGCGCAGTGTGGGGACGATATGCGGATGTCGGAGCTCCTTGCTGAGGATGGCCTCTATGGGCGGCGCAATGGACTCAGCGCCGGGAGGAAGCTCCTCATCGATGATCTGGAGGGCAAACAGAAAGTTCGGTTCAGCGAGCTGGGTCCAAGTGCCTGGCCTGTCGTGAGTAACTGATGTGGTACACGCTTAATCAGCCAAACGCCCCTGTCGCAATGCATGCCTTAGACGCCAGGTAGAAAGGTCAAGGAGCCTCTGATAAATAAACCAAGCGCACGCGGTCTTCAGTAACGCACCTTGACGGCGACAGACGAGCCGTACCATGTGCCGTAGTAAACGCTGCCGTACGCTCCCTTGCCGAGCAGGTGGCCCATGGTAAGGCCGCTTATGCTTTCCGGCGGCTGCGACAATTCCTTGTCCTGGCTGTAGGATAACGACGTGACGGAGGAGTGTACCGTCGTCAACCCCGCCGAAGCGTTGGCGGCCTTCAAGTCAGCGGCAGCCTTCGCCTCAGCCGCGGCGCGCTCTGCCTCAATTTTCACGGCGTCCTGCACACGCGGAATAATACGAATGACTTGCGGTGTACTGGCGGGCCATGTCGCGATAAAACGTACAGATTCGCTCGTACGGATGGTCAGCATGGCATCTTACGGCAACCAGCTACGCTGCGACACATGTAGCAAGGTGCGGCGAAGTGCTCGATACAAACGCTGCGACGCGCTTTTCCGCAGCTGATCATACCTGTAGGAGCATGAAGTAGAGTCTGTCAGGGCGACGCTGTGCTGCTTGCAGCTCCGTTTCAGGCGAGTCATCGTCCGCGTCAAACTCCTTTTTCGCAAGGACGGGAATGAAGGACGGCACGCCGATGGAGATTGACCCCTCGTCCAAATCCTCGCGGGATGCCGGTCTGAGGCAAGAAGAGGTCAGAATCGGGTTGTTTGGGGAGTTAACTGTGATACGCCCACGCCCGCTTGCATGAGCCCCTCGTGCTTGCCTATCATGCTTTGGACTGCGTCCCTCAACCTGACATGGCCGCATGGATCCGCATCGAAAGCGATACAAAATCTCCCATGAAGATTGTTAGGGTGGCGTTCGCAAGCGCTGCGCCCTTTGCGGACAAACACATAGCGGCATTAGCCCCAATAACTCATCCCGCAGCACCTGAAGGTGAGGAAGTAGCGGTGCTCGGCCGCCGTTGGCTTTTCGCCATGTCCCGCCTTGCCGGTAAGCTCCTGCACTACAACATCAGATAACCGCGCGGCTACCTGAAACTCGCGCCCCCTATCGGCCGCTGCTTGATGCGCTTCCGTAGGCAGCATCGACCCATTCTTCTCATACAGCAATCGTGACAAGTAGCTGCCCTGTAGCGAGTCGCGGTCGATGCCTGCGGGTTGAACGCGTGGATACGCACGGTAAAATAGACACGAGGGTTACGTGTGTTACTACAAGAGGCCACACACACAAAGGACGTTTCGTCATCATCGTATGCTGACGCGATTAATACGCGAATGCGATTTATACAGAGCAGTGCTAATTCAAGGGAGTGACGATATGAATGAGCGAGCGCTTGACATCAGATGTCCCAATGACTGACGACGTGACAAGTCAGCAGGCTTCATTCCCTTCCGAGGCCACATCCAATCCGATCGAGCACGTAATACTCTTAACCCCACCTAGTGCCTTGCAGCAAGGATTGTTAACGAAAAGGATGCGCCAGCCAGGGGTGCTGGTGTCCAGGAGGGCCACGCAGTGGTCGAAGCAGTCGAGCGTGCGGCGCAGGTTGCCATAAGCAGCGGCCAGCGTGTTGTTGTCATGCGCGCGGAGCTGTGTAAAGCACAGGCACAGCGGTGGCACGTCAACACGTTGGTGTACGCTTCTAGGAAGTGGGGAAAACGGCCCGGTCCTGGAGGCCCGGCACGCTACGCGTGTACAACTGCAAGCACATGCCGTGGCGAAGCGCCTACGCGAGCGCATACACCATATGCGGTATGGTGCGCCGTCGCCGCAATGCGCAAGCATACACCCCTGGCCGCACTCTAGTTCCTAGCGTGTGTACGTGCGTTATGCGTTAACTTCCATTCAAACCTCTGTTTTCGACGGGACTGATTTGGAATTATACACTTCGCAATATATTACAATAGAGGTAAGAGCAGCGAAAAGCCTACCTGCAGCGCTATGTCCTTCTCCAGGTGTCGCACAACAAGCTCGGCCAAATTGTTAAGCACAACGTAGCGCGACGCGTCGAACTCTCGTGGCTTGACGTCCGCAAAGCACCTGCATTGTTTAACCGCAAGGCGCCAAGGCATTATTTGCAAGTACATCAGGAAAAAAGTACATTAGGAAACATGTGTTTTGCTAGTACTGTTCAGCTCATACAGTACAGGATTAGCGCTCCACTCAGTCGCTTCCACAACTAAACACCACGGCATAGCCCCCTCCCCCCTTTAAACATAAACATACGCGACCTACAGTGTTCCAATACGATGGCCATTCGAGGCGATAAGCGGTGTCCCACAGTAGAATCGTATCCCAGGGCCACTCTTAACCATGGCGTTATCGCAGAACCTGCGCAAAACATGTTGTTTAAACGTGGCAAATTAGGACTGACGCACAAACTCTCGGGTACAACATGCGAAACACGGATTACAGAAGCAACTTGTCCAACCGATAGCCCTTGCAAGCCATACCGGCGCACCTGGCGTCCTTGGTAGCGTCTGGAATGACCATGATCTGGTCGTTTTTGGAGGCCATGGTCCAGCCGCAGAAAGACCAGCGCCAGGGGAAGTCCCCGCGCTTGAAGGCACCCTCAGCATCCCGGATAAAGATTCGCCGGTCGTCAAAGAGCGCTACTAGTGCAGCGGGGGCCTCAAATATCGATTGTACCAGCTTCAGGATGGAAGCTATCTCCGGGTCCGGCGGCGCATCAATTGCCTCTGCGTCCATCTTCACACTCCCGGCATCCTTCAGTGCATTGATTGTGCGCAGCCGCATCTCGTCGCATGGCGGCGGTGGTGGGCCACATACGTGGAACTGCGGCCATTATCACAATGATGTGGCGGGAGAGGGGCAATCTGATGGCTGATACACCACACACATGCTGCCAGCGTCCCAAGGTTTCGTGAAGCCGTGCAGAGCGTTAAATGCAGAAGGTGCGGATGATGTACATGAGCCCCGAGTCCCTAGGGAACAACCCCAACCCCCCAGCGAGGATAGGTTTGGCAGTAGGCCAGTAGGAGGCAGGCCCGTGAGACATGCGTTTTGCGCACGGCCCCGTAACAGTGTGGTACCTCGTTGTAATGTTCGACCCTACGGGCGAGCATGATCAGGATGACAGCGGGGCTCTCACATGCAGCATTTCCCACCTGGTAAGGAAGACCTTGCTGCGGCGCCAATTCCGCCGCAACCTCAAACGGGTCAGTAGTGACAAAAGCCGAAACAGGCTTTGATTTCTCAGTGTTAAAGGTCCGTTCAGCGGAATATTGCTGCCCACCCTCGCCGGCAGGTGCTGCCGGCGCGCCACTTGTCGGAACCGCCTCGAGCGATTTTCCCCTTTTGCTTGTCTGTATTGTGAGGACGGGAAGAGTATGCAGTCAGAATTGCCCGCACATCAACGCGTGGAATAACGTGTTCCTCCGCCTTACCTCGTTCCGGGCCTCCAACGGCAATCCATACTTTGTGCTAGGCGAGTGACAACATGGAATGGAAACTTGGTTTCCCATCCTGAGTTAGCCTGGCTGCGATGTCCAACCTATGCCCGTCAAAACAACGAGACGGCCATGCTGCGCCAGCAGTTCCCTGCTATTCGAAGGGCTGCGAAGTAGGTTCTAGCCAAAACCGCACGTAGCGCTTTTGGCACCAGGCGGATGCCGTTCAGGACTCTTGGCGCAACGCGGTTGTGAAGTACAAAGGCACACTCGTCGGTCGTCGCGCACTATGCTACACTAAACCTCTGATCATGCCTTATACATGCCTTTTGGCATTGAAAAGTTCGGTGAGGTACTTGTTATGAACTTGTTTGTCGTGAAAAAAACCAGGTGCTGTGAGTCCGTCCTAGGTGGCATGGGTGAAGAGCCTCGGCTGCTAATTTATATATGCGAAGGCATGTTTTTATCGCATCCGATGTGGGGCAGGGCGCATTTGCTCATTGCGGTGGGAAATGTACGACATGTGCTCTCGACAAGCACTGGCAATATGCCAGGTCCAACCCGTCTATGTGTCGCCGCTCCCTCTACACGTAAAATCATGTTATGATTTGCTTTAGAACCGTACTACCCGAACAATAGGAAAAGGATTAATTCTAACGTAGGACTTGCCGGACTGCCACAAAGGGCCACAAATATGTCGTAGATAGTAAACAATTCAAATCATGTCGATGCATTAAGTGAGTCGCCGGGGCTCTCGTTGACCCGAGGTTGACCCGTGCCGGCCACGCGCCGAGGGACAGCCAGAAAGGAACATGGACTTTGGAGATGTGGACTTCGACAACCGCGAACCTTTGGGTCTCGGATTCGGGGAGGAACCAGAGGAAGAACAGGCAGCCATGTTGCGAGTGCCCAGCCTCCAAGCGTCATTGGACGGCGAACAACCTCTATCGTTCGATCCACCTGCCTCTGGCGGATCTTTTACAGCAATGGGTGGCGAGGTCGGTGCGCTGCAGGCGGACCCATTTGCTCACGCCGAGTCTGTAGAACCCCCTTCCGAACCGTCAGGACTGTTGCGTCAAGCGAGCAGGTACGGATTCTTCCTGCCAAATTGATCGCCGGGGCGCGCTGCATAACATAGTGCTGGCTCTGAACATGCACGATTGTGAGGTTCAGGGATGCGCCGGAGCAGGAGTTTGGGTTATTTGCTGACACGGGTCCTACAACAAGGTACGGCAGTGCTCAAATTCTGCCAAATAGGCAAGAAAACCAACGTGCGTGTGTCATATTGATTCAGGCCGCCATCAGCGTCTGGACGCCCGCCCTTGCCGCCAGGAAGGTTCTCTCCGCAGCCAGTACCACATGGTCTGCAGTCGACACCCACACGATCGCCGTCTTTGCAACGGCAAACCAGTGGTACCAGCAGCAAGATTGGCGGTAGAGATGGAAGCTTCGGCTTGGGTGCGAGCCCAGGCCAGACGAGGTAGATAGGCATAGCCAACAGGGCCCTTGCGACTTCTATGAGCCACATGTGATGATTTAAAAGCACCTGCGTACGGGCTTCGTGTTTTGTGCAGGGTATACATCCAGCAAGCCTCCTCGCCGTCACCATCACCCATGACGCCGGACAGCACCGCAAAGATCACGGGATCAGCGATGCCCCCAGGTGTTAACCATAGTCCAGGCAGTGCCAATTTTCGTCGCGTCAGCATAAGGTATGTTTCATTGGAAGGGCAATTACAATTGGTGGGGTATGCAAAGGCATTTAGGAATGTAAATGCTTCAGAGGCACGACACTGACAGTTACCTCTGGCCAATACAGGGAAAATCAAACAACCTATCCTACGCGTGTCTTGGCTACCGGTGACGTGTTTATCGAGGACACGCCCATAGATGGCCCGCTCATGTCGAAGGAGGAAGAAGAGGGGCTAGGAAAGAGCTTTCGCTCCGGTATTGTGCATGCTGGTTATCTTCACAAGCTCGTCGGGAAAACTCCTCTGGACGTTCATTGGAAAAAGTACTGGGTAAGTCAAGGCCGCAAGCTGCAGGATTACACCGTATCAAGCATGACTCAAGTAGATAGATACGCACATTTATGTATATCTTACATCAAGCCTCGTGCGAAGCGGTGCACGGGCCCATCTGCATTCAGTCGTTCGGGTGGAATATGCCTATGTATTGGCACCCTATTGCGCCAGGTGCCTAACCCGTGCGGAAAAAATGAATCTACGGACGCGTGTGTGCGTTGCCTGACGGCAGACGCTTATGCGATAAAAATTGGAGGAAATGGCACCGTCCAAAACCAGTCGTCAGCCACCATTACGTCAAGCCCAACCCCAATAGGCAACGAGCTGACGATGTAGCGTTCCTACCAAGCGAGTCAACTGCCTTCCGGCACATAACTCAAACTGCTATATCCCTTTATCTCAAAGGAACTTGCAATAAACGCATCTAGTGCTGGGCAGCAGCGTAACGCTCAGCAACGACGTCCCAGTTGATCAGCTTCTCCATGAAGGTGGTTATGTAGTCTGGGCGGCGGTTCTGCACGTCGATGTAGTAAGCGTGCTCCCATACATCAACAGTCAGGATCGGGGTCTTGCCCTCCACCACGGGGTTGACGGCGTTGGGCGACTTGCTGATGCTGAGCTTGCCTGACTTGTCAGCGTTCAACCACGCCCAGCCCGAACCGAACTGGGTCATGCCGGCAGCCTTGAACTCCTCCTTGAACTTGTCAAGGCTGCCAAAGTCGCGCGCGATCGCCTCGGCCAGCTTTCCGGTCGGGGCACCGCCACCATTCGCCTTCATGCTCTCCCAGAAGAAGGTGTGGTTCCAGACCTGGGCGGCGTTGTTGAAGACCGGCGTAGGGTTGCCACCGTTCCAGCTGGCGAGCACGATCTCCTCAAGGCTCTTGCCGTCTAGAGGGGTGCCAGCGATCTGCTTGTTCATGTTGTCCACATACGCGCGGTGGTGCTTGCCCCAGTGGAATTCCAGAGTCTGCTTGCTCATATGAGGCTCCAGGGCATCCAGAGCATACGGAGGAGACTTCAGCTCCAGCGCGGCCTTGGTGACCACAGCGCGGCGGCCCGCGGCAGGGCGCACGCGACGCTGGCCGGCAATAAGGCTCGAGGCCTGTGCCTTCATAGCGAGGGCCATCTTAATGCTTTAGATGAAAAACAAGAGCACAATAGTAAAAAAGTTGAGTTGAGTTGTGGAAATTCCGATCTCGTTGTGGAAAGGACATCCAGAGAACTGTCTGTACGGCGAAACCAACCACCGACCTGGAGCCACGCTTTTCTCTTCGCGGGACACAATTGGATAGCACCAAGCTGATAATTAACATCAATTTGTATGGATCTTTTGCTTTTGCATTCGTTCTGCAGTTCTATATTTCCGAGGACAGGCTTTACTACACGGCGAACGAGAAGAACGCCACGAGAGTTCGGTATATTTGCCTCGATCGCGTTCCTGTACGCCCACTTCCACACAGCAGAACACCGCGCAAAGGATGGGTCGCGACGGTTCCAGATATCGCCATCGCGCTCGTCGACCCCGTGTAAGGACGCCTGGCAGATGCATGGGGGCAGAAGCACAATCATCAGTTGTTGCACAAATTGTTGTCTTGCGGTGTGCTATGAGCGCCGACGACGTAACCTACGCCTTCGTGATTTCCCGCATCTGATACACGCCACCGTGATTTCCCCCGCGCGACGATACGCAGGAACCTGCTCCAGAAGCCCGGCTTCCCAAGCCCAAAGAAGTCCCCCCGTGGCACTGTTACACTGGACAAGAGCAGCGTCATTGGCCTCGTCTCAGGGTCGCACACGTATTTCCTTGCCGCGTCATCTCACGAGGAGGTGAGCACGCCAGCATGCGGAAGACCAGTCTACCGCGGTGCGGTTGCGTAGTCCTCCCTAATACGTCTGTTTGGGCCATCCGTCGCTGTGGAACAGGCCCGGATATGGCTGAAGATGTTGCGGGAGACGTGGTACCACTGCTTCAAGCATACCCTACGCGCCAGCAACCTTCGAAGCCAACAGGGGGTAAGTTGCTTTGCATTTGAGGGCCACTGAAAACGGTATCTGACCACCACCTGATCTCCTCTTCCGAACAGCTGCATCTGACGTCCAAAGTCATGGCGGAGAACATCTCGCTGCGCGAGAGCGTGCGCGACCTCACCGCGAAAGCACAGGGCTTTGACAGCGAGTACTGGAGGTAAGGGCACAGATCTCCGAATGCATGTTTGACCGCTCACGTAATCTTGGGTGCCGAAACACGCTAGTGTACGAGGCCTATGGAGGGGGGAATGGCAGCTCCGGACCCGGAGGAATAGCATCACGTAAGCAACCAGTCGGCGTTGTCCTGGGTCACAGGCAGTGGCTGGAGGAGAAGGCACGGAACCGCTTTCTGGAGCAGCGGCACGCCGAGGCAGGCATCTACGAGGTGGAGGTCAGGACGGGCAGGATGAAGGTAAATTAGGTCGCCTGCCGTGACCGGGATCGGGGTTTCATGGACCTCCATCTGAACGAGTTGGCACCAGCACCAGTACCGTCGCAACTCTTACACGCTTTGGGCGTGTGATTACTAGAAAGCCATGTATAGCAGCTGCTCGACCCTCAGATATGAATGATGCTTTTGCCGCGGTGCATCCCGGCGGCTGCCTCGTCGCCAGGGGGCCTCCACGGACGCACGTGTGTATATCGAGATGTACTCGGCCCACGAGGAGGATGTCTCGACGGGGGATCTGCGGTTGCTGGACAAGGATACCCACACCAAGCCGTTTGGCCGTGGCGCCCTCGATCTTTTCCTGGTGAGACCCACATCAGACCGCGCTGCCTGGCATGGCAGCTGGTGCGGGAGTTATCACGTGCGGACAGCTGCCCTCGTCCGGCCTACCCGTGTCGCCTGGTCGTGTGCCTGTTGGCAGCAATGGGCCTCTCCCCCAGCTCTTCTGGCCCACCACGTTCATCGCCCTTGGTTTGCCGGCCGTGGATTCACGGATTATCCTTTACCCCCCCAGCCCTAAGCGCACCCTGACGCCGTGCCGCAGATCCCCTGCAAGAACGTGGGTCTGCCCAACCACATCAAGGTGTGGCATGACAACACCGGCCGGCGCCCCGACTGGTTCCTGGAGTACATCCGCATCCGCAAGAAGGGCGGCATGAACTGGACGGTCTTCCCGTGCCACCGCTGGTTCTCGACCCACCTGGACGATTGCCGCATCAGCAGGATCCTGTTCGCGGGGCACGCCACGCCGTACATCCAGTATAAGGTGCATGCGCCAGTGATTGCAACAGCTGAATTTCGATGCGCCTTACTAGTCTGCGGCCTGCACTCACGTTAAATGTGTCGAATGTCGAAGCGCTCAGCCGCACGCCGTACCGACGGACGGCGCCGGTCACGCGCACGCATAGCCGTCTAGCTTGACTTTCAACTCACCCTATGCCACTCCAAGACCGCAACACTTGAAGAGGCCTTGTCAGGACCGTACAAAGCATGGGCAGCATCACGCGTCTAGAGTTCAGGCCAGGCGTCTACGAGGAAGGGCGTCCGAGTAACATGTTAACCCGGGTCTGCTGTGGCCATTTCCCTATGACCAGGTGGCGACCTTCACGTCGGACCTGCGCGGCGCGGGCACGGACGCCAACGTGCACTTCGTCATGCACGGCACCCTGGGCGACGGGACGCGGCACATCCTGGCTAGCGGCGCCGATGACTTCGAGCGGTGTGTGTGTGTGTCTGTGAGCGGGGTGTGTGTGTGTGTCTGTGTCTGTGTCTGTATATATTTGCATTTGCATTTGTGTTTACTCGCGTTGTGTTTCGTCGCGTTGGGAAAGATGTTGCCTGCGTGCATGGTCAAGCGCCTTTTGTTGCCTCGATGTGGTGGTTGGGCAGAGTTTGCCCTCAGTGGCCGGGGAGGGGGGCTCAAATTGGGTTCGTGCCAGAGACCAGAGGCGGGTGGGATTTGTCCTTCGCCTCCTCAGACTCTGACCCCCTGCTTCACCCCCTGGGGCCCTCGCCACGTCGGCGCTGCAGCGGCATGGTGAACGAGTTCATCATTGACGACGAGGAGCTGGGCGACTTGCTTGAGGTGAGCCGGGTCGCTTGCCATGGCGGCGTCCATGCACCGGCGCAAACTGATGCTGAAATTAATTAAAATACTCATTTGAAGATGTTTGGCGCAACAACAGCAATAAAGCCTCATGTCCGACGTGCCTGGATGCCCATGCCATTGCTCGTGTGGCCATTTGACGTGACGGCGCGGCGTGACTAGTGCCCGGTAACTTGTTAAGCCTTATTGGCGGAAAGTTGTTACGACTTCCCAGTGCTGCAACATGTACACGTACGGTGTCCGCTACAGATCACCATCGGCCACGACAACACGGGGCACGGCCCAAGCTGGCACCTGGACCATGTGACCGTTACCAACCTGAAGACAAACATCACGTACCTGTTCCCCTGTCGGATGTGGTTCGACACGCGCATAGGCGATGGTGCGCTGGAGCGCACCCTGCAAGCAGCCGAGTAAGTGCGCTGGGCAGGCAGGGGCGCGGAGTGTTCGATGCAGCCACAGTCACCCCGGCATTGGACCGTCCATCCACGCAATTGATCTGCGTCGCCATTGGCTTCGCTGGGAGTGTCGATATTGCCAGAGACGGGCATTTAAACGGCCTTGGCCATTTGAAACTTGCCTGCATGTGGGTAGGAAGGGCTACCTGACGCTTCATGGCGTGATAAGACCGCATGTTCATCGAGCCCCCACCTGCTCGCCGTTGCTCAAACCCAAATGCCTGATACCTGTGTGCCCTGTTGTCCAGCTCGCTGCTGCGCACCACCAACTACGTGTTCTACGTCTACACAAGCGATATCCGCGGCGCTGGCACCGATGGTGAGTGCTTCGCGCGGCACCCCTGCCAGCGACCTCTTTTATTCGGTGTGTATTCGGTGTGTATTCGGACGGCATTGGCACCGATGGTGAGTGCTTCGCGCGGCGCCCGTGCCAGCGACTTCTTGCATCATTGTGTATTCGGTGTGTATTCGGACGGCAGTGGGAGTCGGTGCCTCTCCACTCTACCAGCAAGCTAATGATGTGGCACCCCTACTCGCTCTGCTTGCTCAACAGCTGACGTGTTCGTAACCCTGCACGGAGAGCTTGGTGACACGCCCGCCTCGGTGCTTCCGTCTCAGCTGGAGCACTTCGAGCGGGGGCAGACCGACATGTTCAGGTGGGTGTGCAACAGAGGAGCGGCCGCCTGGTCAGTTGGCGTCGTGGCCGGTTCTGAGGGTTTGCGATAGCGCCCTTAGGGAACGGCCGCCCTGGTTCCGCCCTTGACGTCTCCCACGTGGTGCCCTTGCGATCCGCGGCTGTCTCATCTCTTGTATGGCTTCGGTTGCTTGGTTGCGATCGTGCCAAACACGCCCAAACGGACAGGCTCGAGCTGCCGCATGTGGGCAAGCTGCGCGCGCTGACCATTGGCCACAACAACAAGGGCGAAGGGCCCGACTGGCACCTGCTGATGGTCGAGGTTTCGGAGGAGGGCGAGGACAGCGTCCTGGGCCCCATCACCCGCTTCATCTGCAACAAGTGGATCGGGCTGGGCCATCCCGACCCCGACAGCGGTGCCGTTGAGGGCGTGCTGCAGCGCACGCTGAGGCCGGGCGGCGAAGACCCGCGGCTGGAGATGACGGATTACAGGGTGAGTCAGCACGGGGTGATCACGAGCTCCCAGCGATCACACGCGGCGCTGCTAACTAGCGGACTTCCTTCGCCGCGTCGCAGTGACGGCTGCTGTTTTGCTTGCCTTTGATGGAATACTGCTTGCCTTTGATCTCCATCTGTGTTCGCCGCCCGGCTACGTAGCTTGAGTTCCACACCGGCACGCTGCGCGGCGCCGGCACGGACGCCACCGTCACATTCTCGCTCACCGGCGAGCGAGGCGACAGCGGCCCCGTGCGGATTGACGCGCCTTTGGAGGCCTTCGAGCGGGGCTGCATTGACGCCTTCACCTTCCGGATGAAGCGGCTGGGCCGGTTGCGGCGCATGTTGCTGTCGCACGATAACACCGGCAAGAACGCGTGAGTGCAGTCAGGCCTCCAGTCGTGGCAACCGCGACCGCTCCTCCAGGAAGCCAGGTGTATTCCTGTTAGGCCTCCAGTCGTGACAATGACTCCTCCGGGAAGCCAGTTGTAATCCTGACGTGTATGGTATCTCGTAGATGTGGTTGCGCCTTATTTGCTTGTGCCGCTTCTGTGTGGTGCGTCCTTCCTCGCGACCCTGACAGGGCTTGGCATCTGCTCAAGGTCATCGTCACGAGCTCGCATCCAGAGGAGCCGGAGGTGCGGGTTGGGCGGGTGGATGGGCGGCTGGCTGGGGCAATGAACAATAATGAAATAGCAATCTGGGTGAAACTTTGACACCTCGGACGTTGCGCGTGCCTGCCAGCAGCATTTAACCCCGGCTGTACGTTGTCGCTTTTCCATGTCCCCAGACGACGGTCTTCATCTGCAACCAGTGGCTGCAAGACCCCGACCCCTTGGTGCACCCGACCGTGGAGCTGCTGCCGGGTGGCGAGCTGCCCATCGTCCTGCACTACAAAGTCGAGGTGGTCACGTCGGACATCAAGGTGACTGCTGACGGAAGAAAGATTGGTCCTGCACACGACGAAGGACAGGCGACTTGAGTGCAGGCGGCGTCTGATTGCTCAGCTTGACCGAAGCCTTACGGGAATGATGCCACTGTTCAGTGCGGGTAGGCTAGCACTGCGCCCTGAAAGAAGATGCCGCCGCTGCCGCCCCGCCGCCCGCCGCTTGCATTGCTGCCAGGGCTCCGGCACGGAGAGCAAGATCTACCTGGAGATGATCGGAGCCCAGGGCAAGATCGGGCCCATACACCTGGACAACCCCACCGCCTTCGAGCGCGGCGCCACCGACACCTTCATCCTGGACGGCCCGGACCTGGGCGAGCTGCTGTGCCTGACGGTCACGTGTGACGGCAGCGGCATGCGCCCGCTGTGGCACCTGGACAACATCACGGTGTGGCGCGACCCTCTGCTCACGGACCCGGAGGCGGGGGTCTACTTCCCCTGCAGGTGGGTCTTAGGCTTGGTACCTGGGCAAATGCATCACCTCAGCCCTTGCCCGTAAGGCTTGCCGTGCTTGGGCAATTGAACAACGGGGTGCTGGCGAGAGATGTGTAAGGGTAAAGGATGTGTTGCCGTCAGGGTTTGAACCGGTGTTCCACGCTGCGTGTGTGACGATCGTCAGGGCTTGGTTTGACAAGGAGGCGGGCTTTATCAAGGAGCTGCTGCCGAGCCGCCGTACGCTGGACATCGTCAAGGTGCCGTACACCATCAAGGTGAGGGACCGGCGCCCGCGTGAATGTCCCGATACCCCAAAAGGCCTTGGCAGGCCAAGGCCCAACGACACCCCTTCCGCACCCAGCCAACATGGGTAGCAGCTTCCGGGCAGGCCTCGTCTACCGGCCCGCGCTGCCCTGACGCCCCGTCCCCCCGATCCCACCCGCCGCTTGCAGATGTTCACAGGCGACCTGAAGAACGCGGGCACGGACGCGGGCATCAGCGTCAACCTCCAGGGCGAGCACGGCGAGGGCGGCTACGTTCCGCTGATTGCCAACTACGACACCTTCGAGCGGGCCCAGGTGAGACCGCCATTCTGTCGCCTATGGCATCGTCTGCCCGACCTCCGCCGGACATACCAGCTACTTCCCCGACGCCTCTCCCAGCCTGCAGCTCGGCAACTACCAAGCCCACTGACACCATGCTAATCTACCGTAACTCGTTCTCTACCTCCCATGCTTGCTTTAATTTGCGTTGCGGCGGGCCCCTCCGGTGGACACCTTCCCTACTTCTCCACTTCCCGTGCTTGTTTGACTTTTTATCACGTTGCGGCGGGCCCCTCAGGTGGACACCTTCGAGCTGCTGTTGCCCGATGTGGGTCGGCCGCTGTTCCTCATGGTGCGAAGCGACGGCCTCAGCCGCAAGCCCACGTGGTACATGGACTTCGCGGAGCTGACGTCAGCCATGATCCCGACGACTTATTTTGTGGCGGGTGAGCTGCTGGGTTCCCTCCGTGGTGACGCCCGCCCGCGTCTTGGCTAGCGTAGGCGCTGCGCAAAATACCAGCGGCACGGCACTGCGATGTGTGGGGCCGGCGCAAGGCATCCTCGTTTCCCCCTGCTGACGAGGAAATAGATTGACGACTGGAGTAATTGCCGTCCTATTGACAGGCTTGTGGCTGGGGCCCGAGACCGGGCTGGAGATCCGTGTGCCAGCCAGCTACATCGACCCACGGGTGGACCGCGCAGAGTACCTGGTGCAGGTGTACACGTCGGATATCAAGTGAGCGGGAGCGCGTGGCCAGCGAGGCCTTGCACTGGGAACATGCGTTGCTGCGGATTGTGCCCTGGCTTTGGTCTTGACCTTCCACGCCGGGTCCGCCAGGATGGGGCCCAACCAGCGAATACGTTGTCCAGGATGTGTTTCTTTCAATTGGCTGTGTCAGTCCTGCCGGCACGTCCTCCCGCTCCTCAGGCGGTGTAAGCTGAGCGAACGCGCCAATTGTAATGCCCGCGTGTTGCCACCGTCTGTGCGGCGCAGGAACGCTGGCACGGATGCGGGCATCTGGATCGAGCTGATCGGGGACAAGCTCACCAGCGGAAGGCAGGCGCTCCTGGACACCAGCAAGGACACGTTTGAGCGGGCGCAGGTGGGTTATGGCCACAGCAACACCGGCGCGCCGGCCCAGTGCCGTGAAGAGCTGGGGCACCGAGCGTAGGGATGACCTCAGCAAGCGGTTAGACGTCTGGGGGCCTTGGGCTGAACGTGTTTGCTATGGTTTGCATCCGCGCTAAGCCAGCTGCCCGGTCGTCGTCCTTCAGGTTGACGACTTCAAGGTCCTGTGTCGCCAATTAGGACCGCTGCGGGCGGTGCGTGTTTGGCACGACGGCAAGGGCACGCCGTGGCACCTGGACATGATCGTGGTCACCCTGCCGACTGGTAAGAGGAGGGGCTGAGAGCAGGAAGCCGTGGGCTGAAAGGAGGCCAAGGACAGGGACAGGGATGAGCCAACTGGGCGCTTCGCTGAGCTTGAATGATTCCTTGGGCGGGGTACTATCTACTATGGTTCCGGAGCAGGTGACGTCCCTTGGCCGATGCCCAGTTGTCCATCAAACCGTCCGCCTGACGCCACTCTGCGACGGCAGGTGAAAAGTACTACTTCCAGTACGGCAACTGGCTGGGCGCGCAGAACCCCGTCGTGGAGATCCCAGTGGGCCTGCAGGACCCAACCGCCAACCGCCGGGTGTACAAGGTGCGTGTGCCTCAGAAATGTCACCATTGCAACCGGACCAAGGCGTAAATGCATGCGCTGCCAAGCAGGCTCTTCTTGGTGGCGCGGGGACCGCGGACAGCAGCGCAAGACCCGAGCCACCACTTACGCTGTGCCATCCCTCCATCCTCCACGCACGTTCTGCGCAGATTGTCGTGCGGACGTCGGACCTGCCTGGCGCCGGCACGGACGCCAACGTCTACTGCGAGCTGCGGGGCACTCGCGGTACCACCATCCGCCACTTCCTGCGCAACAGGGCGGTCAACTGCTTCGAGCGTGCGCAGGTGAGGGACGGATGAGGCAGATAGTAGTACTCTACTTCTGTCGCGACGAACCACAGCGGAGCCATGCGCTATTGTTTATTGTTTGCCCTTCATGTGCGCGCAGCCTTTGCATAGATTCCTACCGGTAGGCCGTGGGTCGTGTTCCTCGTGTCACCACTTCCCACACCTCCCCTTGCCACCAACAGACCGATGAGTTCGAGATCAAGTCGGACGACCTGGGCGGCCTGGCGGAGCTGCTCATCGGCCACGACAACACGGGCGTAGGGCCCGGCTGGCACTTGGAGCAGGTGGAGGTGACGGACGTCCAGTTCAAGCAGGTGCGAGCAGGTGGTGTCCCCTGTCCTGGCTGTTCGGTACGGGGCACTGGTTTGACCGTTGGCGGAATGATACTACACCGTTGGGAACTTTAGCCGAAGTCGTGCCATTATCACGTTTGTGCGGGCTCAACGTATCGCCTGCTGCTACATTGTCTCGATACGGCTCGTGTGCCCACCTGCGATCAACGCGTGTCCAATAATTTGTATGCCGATCCTACCCTGCCGATCCCATTTCGTGCCAAACACCTGCGCTTCCCGGCACCCCGAAGGTGCTTTCCCTGCTGCCCTGGGCTCTTTTTCAGAAATATTTTGCTTGCGCTGCTCGCAGACCTGGTACTTCGAGTGCAACAAGTGGTTCGACACGAAGGAAGGCGACGGCCTCATCGAGCGCATCTTGTCGGCGACCATGCAGGTGCGAGTGAACACAGCCGTGCGAGTGCCGCTGACGTGACGCGTTCGCTTACTCACCTCCTCCCCTCCACTCCCCTCCATCCTCCATGCAAATCGGGCATGATCCGCAGAACCCTCGCAACAGCCGCGTCGTGTACAAGATTCGCGTCAAGACCAGCGACCGCTCCGGAGCCGGCACGGACGCCAACGTGTACATCGACCTGCGCGGCGACCTGGGGTCGACGGGTGAGCGCTTCGCTGGTTTGTGTGCCGCGGAAAGGGAGTTGGTGGCGGCGGCCTGTGGTAGACGGCTCCGCCGGGGGCCTTATGCCTGGAACAGTCTGCGAGGCTATAATCAGAGCGACGGGCTGTCGGTATTAGCAGGTCGAGGTCATCGAGATAGTTGCGACCACAATCTAGGACAGCTGTGAGGTGGCCGTGCCCTCCTCACTCCTGTTCCCAACTATCGTTTGCTCTGTCGCAGGCAAGACGTTCCTCAAAAACAGGAAGCTGAACAACTTCGAGCGCAACAACATCGACGACTTCCAGGTCACCTGCCGCAGCCTGGGCTCTCTCACGGAGTTGCTGGTCGGCCACGACGACACCGGGCTGGGCGCGTCATGGCACCTGGAGTACATAGAGGTCTTCGACAGCTCCACTGGCGTGGTGAGGAAGGGCGTGAGGGTTGCCCCCCCTGGAGTGTCAGGCCTGGAACGAGGCAGCACGCCGCGTATGCCATGATGTGCCTCGCCTCGCATCCGAGGTGACGGCGAGCGCGCATTCGGTCGGCGTGGCCGTAATAATTGTTAGGACTGACTGACTCGTTAAAACATCCCGACTTCACGGTCAGTAATCGTCGTCATCATCCGTCGTCAGCAGCAGCAGCAGCCGTATCACATTCCCGTCCCCTCTTGACGTGTGTGCGCGCAGACATGGTACTTTGAGTGCAACGCCTGGCTGAGCTCCACAGAGGAGGACTGCCGGCTGGAGCGCATGCTGTTGGCCTCCCTGGACAACCCCGCCAACAGGAAGACCAACTACAAGGTCCTTGTGGTCACCAGCGACCGCATGGGAGCCGGCACCGACGCCAACGTGTTCATCGACATCTTCGGGTTGGACGGCAGCCACACCGGCAAGACGCTGCTCAACAACAAGGGCAACGACTTTGAGCGCGGCCAGTCGGACACGTTCCTGGTGCGAGGATAAGACAGGGGGTTGGCCTCTCGCCCTGTACGCGCTTACCCCTGCTGTATGGAAGGATACTTCGGCAGCTTGTCGATAGGAACCAAGAAAAAGCACAGCCCGTTTACGCAGCCAGCAGGGTTCGCGTTCTTCGGCTTGTTTACTTTCTTACATCCTGACTGCATGATGGATGAGCAGCCCCGACGTCTCCCAACCTGTTTTCTGGCGTTTCGAGCGTTTTTCAATTCCCACCATACACGTGTTGGACAACCCCTCGTTCCCCAACCCGTCCAGATCTCCGGTCGGGACGTGGGCCCTATGAAGAAGATCCGGGTGGGCCACGACAACGCCGGCATCGGGCCCGCGTGGCACCTGAACCGAGTGGAGGTGACCAACATGAAGACCGGCGAGCACCGCATCTTCCCCTCTAACAAGTGGTTCAGCAAGTCGGACGACGACTTCCAGATCGAGCGGGAGCTGTACCCCGGTGACGTCCCCGACCTCAACGTCGACTACCAGGTCGTGGTGGTCACGTCGGACATGCCGGGAGCCGGCACGGACGCCAACGTGTTCGTCCACATGTTTGGCTCGGAAGGCGAGTCCTGTCTTAGACGTGCGACCTTGTCGGGCGGGTCGTTGGGGCTCGGAGAAGACCGCCAGGTCGGTCACCTCGGCGACTAGTGCATCTTCTACACTCAGCGCGTACTGCTGTTTACGAGGTCTCCTGCCCAGCAAACCCGAGCGCGCGTAATGCTGTTTGGGGATCTTACAGCAGCCCAGCCCTGGCCGTTCACCCACAGGCGAGGCGGGGCCTCTGCGCCTGGACAACCCCAAGAACAACTTCGAGGCTGGCGACACAGACATTTTTGAGATCAAGGCCCCCGACACGGGCGACCTGCAGAGAATCCGCTTGTACCACGACAACAAGGGCTTGGGCGCGGCGTGGCACTGCGAGATCGTCATCGTGAGCCTGGGAGCAGGGGGCGGGCTCCGGGGACCGAGGAGGGGACTGTGGACGAGTACTAACTGCGCTGATTTCGTGACAGGGCAGGGGTACCGGTGTGGCAGCGTAGCACATAACATCGCCCTCTTCCTCACCCGGGGGCGTTGGTGGCTCTTAAACCACGGTATTGTTGGCCCCCCGCAGATTACCAACAGGTTCCGCAAGCGCACCTGGTTCTTCTACTGCGGTCAGTGGCTGGATAAGCGCTCGGGGCTGGAGAAGATCCTGACGGCCTCGGACACCGACCCGCGGGCCAACCTGGTCACCTACACGGTCACCGTGCACACCTCGGACATCAAGGGCGCCGGCACGGACGCCAACGTGTGCATGGAGATGTTCGGGAACAGGGGCCGTAGCGGTGTGCGCGAGCTGACAGGAAAGGGTAACCTCTTCGAGCAGGTAAGGGCGCCGGGGTGCGCCAGGGCAAGCGTTAGGTATTAGGCTGTGGGGTTTCCTTGGCGTTCGTTATTCTGTCGCCGTTGGGCTATGGAGACAACCGCCTGGAATAACTTGCTTTCTGGTGCTGCCACAGGCAGGTCGCGGCTCTTTGCCTGCCAGTGTCGTTGGTGTGCTTATGCGCCGACATTTGGTTGGGGACTGCGCTCGCGAGGTGTTAACATGCGCGCCGGCGCGTCTTGGCGCCGCTCCCCCCCTGATGGTGGTGGTGCATGCGGTTTGCAGGGCAAGGCGGACCGGTTCATGTACAAGATGGCGGATCTGGGAGATCTCACGGAGCTGGAGATCTGGCACGACGGCACTGGCTTCGGAGCGGGCTGGCACCTGGATTTCGTGGAGGTGCACAGCAGCGCCACCGGCAAGGTAGGGCATGGCAGGATACGGCGGGGGAGGCTTGACAGGAATCCCAGGCGACGCGGCGAAAGAGGAGTCGGGGGCGGCCAGGCTTGATGGGCCTAATCAAGTTGCTGCAGGCTGACCTTCACTCCTCCGGATGCCTTAAATCTCCTATCCCGTGCCCGTCCCTGTTCGCAGGTTTACTACTTCCCCTGCGGCCGCTGGCTGGACGTCAAAGAGGACGACGGCGCCATCCGGCGCCGCCTGCTGGTGTCGTACAAGGACCCGCGGACCTTCAAGGCGCAGTACCGAGTCAGCATCACCACTTCGAACATCCGTGGCGCCGGCACGGACGCCAACGTGTTCATCCAGATGTACGGCGACGAGGGCGAGACGGGCCGCATCAATCTGGACAACCCCGGCAAGTGAGTGACTAGTGGCTCCCGCCCTGCGCGGCCGCACGAGCTGACCACATGCTCAGCAGTCGCGACCCGAGCACCACTGGCCCAACCAATGACACATCGACCGATACACAACCACTGATACACAGCCCCACTGGTACACAGCCCCACTGGTACACAGACACTGATACAACCACTGATGCAACCACCGACACGACTACTGACACGACCACTGACACAACCAATGACACAAGGCGAACCTTTAGTGTCCAAACATTAGTATCCACACATTAGACCCAGCCCAAAAAAATGCGACTGGATTCCCACGCTACTGCCTTCCTTCCGCGTTGCCTAGTGTGGCATGCCTAGTGTGGCATGCCGAATATGGCGACCACAAGCCACTGCATGCCGCGCCGTGCGCAGGGGTGCCGACTCCCTCCACCCCGCGGCCCCGCCTGCAGGAACGACTTTGAGCGCGGCAACACCGACGTGTTCATGTTTGAGGATAAGAATGTGGGCAACCTCAAGAAGATCCGCATCGGCCACGACGGCACCGGCCTGGGGGCGGGGTGGCACCTGCAGCGGGTGGTTGTGGAGAACCTCACCACCGGCCAGGTGGTGGTCTTCGAAGTCAACAGGTGCGCGGACAGGGGGCCGCAGGCCGCGGGGCAGGCAGGAACAGGGATACCATTGATAGATATGTAACAGTTAATACTACTACCATCAACACGGAAAGCTTAGCCATGATTTTACACAGCTGCCTGGGGTGGTTGGCATGTTGTGCCTCTGCGGCACTTCGCGAGGTTACCGTGGTGTCTCTCCTCACGGTCCCCTGCCCGCGTCTTCGTCCCTCCGGTGCAGGTGGTTCGACAAGGCGGAGGACGACGGCGCCATCGAGCGGGACCTGCTGCCCACCTCGGGCGGTATCGCCGGGGACAACGTCAACTGGCGCATGGTCGTCATCACAGGTGGGCTGCTGCGGGTGGCCGTATGGGCCGATTCCGAGGGAGGGCTGTCTGGAAGGGCTGTCTTCCTCTCTCTGGAGTCATGCCGCAGAGCAATCGACAGCTTTTCACTTTAGCAACATGGCGCCCAGTGCGAGCTGCCCACACTTGGAGGCTTCCCCCATGATCTGCTCATGGTTACGCCGCCATCCCTATCCCCCGCCCACCTAACCGACACTGCCCGCTCTCCCCGCCGCCGCCGCATGCTGTCCGCACAGCCAATGAAAGCGGCGCCGGCACCGACGCTGACGTGTACGTGGTGCTCAACGGCGACCAGGCGTCCTTCGGGCCCTATACCCTGCCCGCCGCCAAGGAGGCCTTCGAGACGGGCTCCTCAGACACCTTCAGCCTCACCACCCCCGACCTGGGGCGCATACAGACGCTGACCATCGGCCACAACAACAAGGGCTTCGGAGCGGCATGGTGCCTCTCACGAGTTGAGCTGGAGAACATGAAGACGGGTGCGTGCGTCGGATTGCTGGGTCCGGCGACTTCTACGGTTCCATTAGCGGACAAAGGGCAAGCGAGAAGCGTGCGCGGTCAGGCAACCTGGGCGGCCTGGGTAGCGAATGGAGAAAAGGAGAACTCCATTTCTTGAGGAACCCGCCACGCCAGTGGCCCTCGCCACGCCACGCGCCGTGTAGCTGTTCTGCCCCGGCTAGTCCTTCAGCACCTGCCTGCCTAATCCGATCACCTAATCCGATCACCTTGGTCACCCACGGCCGCAGGCGAGCGCTACATGTTCAACTTCAACAACGCCTGGCTGGATACCAAGAACGGCACCAGCCGCACCATGGCGCCAACCACCTACAACGCCGGCGACGGCGGCCAGGGCCCCAGCATGGAGGCGGCGGCGGACGGCAAGGCCAACTACCGCCTGGAGCTGGCGACTGGGCTGGGGCCGGATGGCGCGATGTTGGACGGACAGGTCATGGTCAACATCATCGGGACCACGGACCAGACAGGTGGGTGCGGGGCACCATTGCGCGACGCCGGTCCGGTGGGTGCGCGACAAGCGAAGGTGCCGGTACTGTGCTAAACCAAGGAACTGCTACCGTGCCGTCGTCGTTGGCGTCTTGTACGGTATTAATCCTACTGCCGGTATCTGAGGCGCCCCGAAACCCTGCTGTAACATGCCATGTGTGTGCGCGGCGGCACTGGCGGCAACCCTGCAGGCCGGCAGCTGCTGGAGCTGCCGGTGGACGGCTTCCAGCCCGCCCGCGTGGAGGTGTTCGGACTGGCGGGGCTTGCGGCTGTGGGGTCCATGCAGCAGCTGGAGCTGGTGCACGCGGGCAGCATGCCCTGGGCGGTGCGCTACATCAAGGTGCACAACGAGACCACCGGCGAGAAGGCAATATTCGTGCCGGATGGGTGAGTACGGGGGCCGGCGGGAGCCGTGAGGACGGCCCGACCAGGGAGACCCTCTTGGGGCTATCATCCCCCATCTTGCCTGGGGGCTGCAGCTGCTTTCTGCTTGTGCGCAATGGCGGCTCGTGTCTGGTGCTGCTGGTTTGCGTCCATCGGGCGTCACGCCGTGCTCCCGTCCCCCTCCCCCGCTGCCCTCAGGCCTATCTACCCCGGCATTCCGATGGCTCTGCAGCTGTGGGTGCCGCTGCCGTGCGACTACCGCGTGGAGGTGCAGACGGGCGACACGTTCGGCGCGGGCACCAACGCCAAGATCATGATCAACATATTCGGAGAGCTGGGCTCCACAGGTAGGAAGACAGGCCCTCTTGCCTGCCTCACCCTCCCTCCTCTGCGCCTGTCGCCCACTAGTATGGCAACACCGAGCATGGCAACAATTTTGTGTGAGCCGACGACGCCGTTGAAGCCGCCGTGTCGGTGCGGTGCCGCACGAGCGGCGCAGGGATTGGGCACCTGGCGCAGCCAGTTCCGGTTTTGCACCGCTGTCCAGCCATTCATCGCTGCGTGTGTTGTTGTGTTGTGGTGCTTGTTCGCCGCACCGCACCGCAGGCAACCTGCAGCTCATGTACGACGGGGCGGAACGCGGCGGCATCTGCGGCGACGTGTGCGCCACCAAGCCCTTCCGCCGCAACGCGCTGGACACCTTCACGCTGCGGGGGCTGCAGGACACCGGCGACATCAAGCAGATCGAGATCGGCCACGACGACAGCGGCGCGGGCGCAGGTGAGGTCGTCCAGGGGCAGGAACACGGCCTCCCATTGCACCTACTGCGACCGCATTATAGAGTTTATAGAGTTCATACAGCGTATACAGTTTATACAGTTGATGGAGTCTACACCTCTTCGGGGAAGCAGACTCTATAACGACCGTTAGAATCGCATGTCCATGGCAAATAGCTACCGTATTTGCAGTAAAAAATGATTATGTAGCTGCCGCCCCCGGGCTGGGCAGTCCGGGCCGGATTCGAGGGAGGGCCACGGCCCGGGTTCTGCGCTATGACGGGCAGCGGCTGAACGTGCAGGCAGCCTCCGAAGTCCGCCTGCCAACCCCAAACGCTGACCCCAACCCCTTCGCCGCATCTTCCCCTTCCGGCCATACCTCTCCCCTCCTGCCCTCGCAGCCTGGTTCATGTCGTGGGCCCGGGTCACCAACCTCACCACCGGCGCCTCGGCGTACTTCCTGTGCGACAGCTGGCTGGCCAAGAACAAGGGAGACGGCTTCACCAAGCGCCTGCTGAACGCCTTGGTGAGTGACCTGTGGGTCCGCCTGCAAAGCCGGTACGCATTCGAGAAGGCAACGCACTGGGTACTTACTGTACATCCTTGCCGGGGGCCTTGGAAGTTGCCGTCTATTATGGTACTGTTGGTCGGCTCCCAACCTGTGCCATGCTGGCCCTCCCCCACCTAGCCGCCGAAGGTCGACATACGACCTGAAGTCTTTTTTCCTCAAGTTCTCCAGCATGCACCTCAAAACGTCTGTTCTAGACTGTTTTAATCGCATCCACGGGTCTTCCTCGCACCCTCCACCTTGACACTTACGCTGCATCCCCGGTCCCTTGCGAACGCAGAACTCCGCTGGGCCCATGCACGCAAACGCCGGTATGCTGGGCGACGGCACGGCCACCGCCCACGTGACCGTCTCTCCCCGTGACGACGACCTGCTGTCTCCCGGCCTGGCGCGCAAGCTAGCTGGAGGCGTGGGCGCCGCGGGGTACAAGATCACGCTGCACACCTCCAACGTGTGCATGGCGGGCACTGGCGCCGGCGTATTCTTCGAGCTGATTGGGGAGTACGGCTCCTCAGGTAGGTGGCGCACTGCTGGTGTGCTTCCGGGGGCCAGGTGCAGGTGCAGGTTTGCGGCCAGCTCTCGTCAAGGTGCTCGCTGGCAGTGTATGGCTGCCGTTTTTGTGGGGCCGGAGGCGCCTTGGGGCGCACAATGTGCAGTTACGGTACGTCGCCCTAACATCAAGAGAGTGCTGTTTTGCATGGTAGACCTGGGAGACCTGAGAGTTCGAGCTCTTACCTATACTTGGCGACTGGATAGTCGTCTCCAATACCAAACTGCAACGCCCTGTTGCTCACCTGCTCACCCACTCCTGCGCCCCTCCCTCCCCGCCGCCCCTCCCTCCATCTCCTTGCTGCAGGCACGGTGATGATCCAAGCCACCCCGGCGCAGTTCAACCGCGGCTCCTCCGACACCTTCATCTACCCGCGGCTGCCCTTCCTGGGGGAGCTGCTGCAGATGCGAGTGGGCACTACCGGTGCGGGCGTGTTCGCCACCTGGCACCTGCGGCAGGCGGAGGCGGTACACATAGCCACCAACGCCCGCTACGTGTTCAACTGCCACAACTGGATCGACAAGAAGGTCAACTGGCAGCGGGTGCTGGTGGGCACGCAGTCGGCGGTGTGAGGGTGGCGGGGCGAGCAAGCTCGGTTGGGGGAGAGGCGTGGGGGCGCGGGAGGATGGGACAGAGGGTGGCGGGCCGGTGGTGGAATTGCCGCCTGCTGTCATCACGACAGTCGATAAGTGGATCGCAAACTTTGGGTCGTTTAGGGAAAGCTATCGTGGCCTTGCCGTTTGTGTAGGTGTAGGTGTACATGTACAAGATGTATATGGCCGCAAGGCGGTGTGGTATATTTTATGGTGTATGTGGTGCACTCCAGGTTGCTACCCAACGTGATTGACAAACACTCAACATAGGCGTAAGAAAGGAAGTGCTGTGGGCAGACGTCTTGGATACAGCCGGCTATGGGGTCGACGTGCAGCATGCAAACGGATCATTGATTCCCGCCGTTTGCACCTGCCGGCGCCGAAGATTGCGGCGAGCGAACTGATATATACGTATATAGCTCGACATACCGGACATTATTTTGCCTATTTCCATCAACTAGCATTATTTTAGATGGGCGAGAGGACGTCAATTCGGTAAGACCGGATGTTTTAAGTGGGATCCGCGGACAGGCGATGGCCAACGGCGGACTGAGTCATCGCCACGATTGCATGCAAGCTTGCATCTAGATTCAACCATGTAACCAACCCTAGAGATATCTCGACACAAATTGGGATTCCGTAACTCCTCAAATGGCATGAAGATCACCGAACACCAATGGCGACCAGCGTTACCAACTTACCTGCCCTCGTTTTCCTTCGGGCCGGAGCGCAAGGCAGCTCCTTAGCTGCCCTCGCAGCGACCAGCAGGACCGCAGCAGCCCTTAATGGCGCCTCTTTCATTACGCATGGAAAGGGAAATGGCTTCATCGCATCGGCTGGCGCTGGCGGCAACGCTTCCGTTCCGGCGGGCAGCACTCCAGGAGCCCTAGCAGCAGGCGCCGACAAAGGCCCGCCTTACACAAGACCGATTCACGCGGCTGGAGGCGCCAATGTGGTGAAGAAGGCACCCACTCGCGGGCTACTGGGGCGCGCTGCGCTTCTTCAGGCGCGAACCGCGGCGTCGCGACCCATGGGTCAGCAGCACGGCCTGCGCTGCAGGTAAAAGGCACCGCCGCGGGCTTTACAGCACATCTGGGCTGCCATTGTCCCTCTCATTTCATTCTTTGCCGATTTCTGCGTGCCCTTATAGCAACGCGCCCATGACTGATTCAGCGCGGAAAGCGACTTCAGACCCGGTCCGCGCCCTCGCTATCACCTGCAGCTGCGGCAGCTGCGGCGGCTTCGCTGCCGCCACCGCGCCTGGCTGCCCAGCCGGCGTCGCACCGCCTGGCCGCAGCGGCCCTCGCTGGGGAGTGCGGCACTGGCAGCTTCCCAGCACCCAGGCCCCCTCCTCACGCCGACAGGCGTCCTCCTTCGAGCCGCCCTGGGACTCGCACGGCGAGTGGCACACGTTCCCGCCACCACCCGGCTCCGGCCACAGCTCACCCGGCCTCGGAGGCATGCCCCCCAGTCATGGCCCCGGCCCGGGCCTTCCCATCGCGCCGACCGGCACGACAGCGCCGCTGCAGCGGCCGGACCGGCTGGGGCCGGCGCTCATGGCTGACCCAGTTAACATTGCCGCGGATCACGAGGTGAGGCAAATTGAGGTGTGGGGGCGCCGCTGCCCACCTGGCGAGGAACGGGGTGGACCTCCTCAGGCACCTCGTACGACACACAGAGTGATGGCGCCGTCAGGCGCGTGTCGCGGTTACCATAACGGCCGTGTGCTGCGCACGCGCCTCTCCAACCTCAGGGCGACCCACGGGATGTCCTACACCGCCTGATCCTCCAGTCCGCTACGGGGGCCCCCAACCTGTCGCCCTGGTACTCAGACTCCAGCGAGGCCCTCCTTCAGCAGCAGCAGCAGCAGCAGCAGCCTCCAGGGTCCTCCAGGTGAAACACGGGTCGCGAGGAAAGGAAATGAGCTCGGTATGTTCGGGTTCGTTGCCCCAGGCCCTCGGCTCAGCAGGCGGCATAGATACTGCTCGTAAAACTACAGGTTAGCTGGCGCGTTGAAGCACAGCTCCCTCTCGCCTTGCTCCCCACGCCCTCTCCTGAGCTAAGCCGCCCTGCCTTGCCTCACCCCCTCCACGTTCGCGCCGCGCCACCCGCTGCCCCCCTCAGCCCCCTGCCCTCCTCCCCGGAGCAGCTCCGCCAGCTGTCCGGCCCCGATCTGTCCGCCGTGGCGCTTGCCATCCTGCCGACACTGCCGCCCTCGAAAGTGGCGCAGCTGTCAGTTGCGCTGGCGCGCCTGGAGCACTTCGACATGCAGTACAAGGCGGCGCTGGTGGAGCACGTGGTGGGGCGCATGTACCAGGTAACGGTAACAGTAATGGTAACGGTAATCGTGACGGTGGTGGATTTGAGGAAGACCCGTGGATGGGAGAAAGAACCGTTTAGGAAAGAGGTTTTGAGATGCATGCTGGAGAACTGGGGTGTGGAGACGAAAGACGAAGGTGGAGGGGGTGATCAAGGGCACCACGCCGGGCGGTGGCCAGGGGCTGTGCGTCAACGCGCCAACGGTGGCGTGTCATGTGTGGCTCATGGTTTGGCAATTCGTGGTCTCAGGTGGCCCATGGGTCATATCCACGTGGCACGAGGGCGGGACGTCGTGTCGTTGTCGGGAGCACGTGATGCAGAGAAGGCCAGGGAGCCCTGGGGACCCGAGGATGCTGGATGACTCCGCCGCGTACCTGAGCTAGCTCCCGCACGCCGCCTGCACTGCCCCTCGTCGCCCCTTCCATCTCGTAGTTCACTCCGCAGCAGCTTGCTGACGTGGCGTGGGCAGTTGCCGCCTGCGGCTACTACGACCTGCCCTTCTTGGAGGCCCTGGCGGGTGAGCGGGCGAGTGGGTTCCAGTGGGTTAACGGATACAGCGGGTTCCAGACCAAAAGGTAGAACCATCGGGCACATCGCCTGACACTGAGGATTGCGTGCGTGTGTGTGGGATCTACGTGAAGGCACTGACGCCCGGAAGCAGATGCGCGCACAGCAAAAGACGCACTCAGCCCCGAGGTGCCTCATCACCGCATCCGGCTGAGCGAGCAAGCAGCTCCAAAACCAACCCCGAGGTTCCATCCGACGGACATGGTGGGCCTGTTGCGCCCCAGTGCCTAAATAGGAAACGTCCAGCTCCACTCAGAACTCCAGGGCGAGTAACAGTTACAGTGGGTGCTGTTATCTGCTTCTTCATCGCGGCTGCTGCTGCTGCTGCTGTCGTTGTTGTTGTCGTCGTGTGTTGTTGTGTGTCGCTGCTCGCAGGCCGGCTGCGCGACACGGCGCCGCAGTGGGACGCCCGCAGCCTGGCCAAGGTGCTGTGGGCCTTTGGCCGCTTCCACTTCGTGGGTCGCGATCCCCCGGTGGGCGCAGACGCGCTGGAGGCCATGGTGGAGAAGCTGCAGGTGGGAGGGAAGGGCAGGGGCCGCACCCGCCGGGACCCGGAAGAGGGGCGAGGAGCGCGTGCCTGCCGCTACACAGGGAATCTGTTTGTATTGCAGGAGTGAGGTGGTGCTGCGCGGGACGTCTTGCACGGCCGCCCAGCAGAAACGGAACTAACCGGCATTGGCCTCTGTTTGGCCTTGTCGCTGGCGAGCGGAAGCTCGTTTGACGTTTGACGTCCGGCCGTTCGGCAGGCGGGGAACCCAAGATTGCGAGATTTTTCCATTTAGGAAGGCTAGCTAAGTAACTATTCTTTCGCTGATTGCACCGATGGAATTAACCCTGTGGTTGGGGCCTCGTGAATGACCCAACCCCAGAGCGAGATGGACGGCAGCACCGTGGCCGAGGTGATATTTGCGGCGGGGAAGCTGTGCGGCGGCGGCGCCGGGGACTGGCAGGAGGGCAGGCTGCAGGCGCTGGTGTCGGACTTCGCCCGAGAGAACATAAGGGTGGGGGCAGTACCGGTAAAGGGGGGGGAGGGGGTAATGGGAGTGAGGGGCAGGCGGTGAAGCAGTGAGAAGTGGTAAGTGGCCCAGCCTGACCTTAATGCATTAAGGCTCATCTGTGACTGATTGTGTGTTTGCCCCGGGCGGCTGCGCCACAAAGGTCAATCCTAATGGTGCTGGCTGCTGTCGTTCCGGTGCCGGTGTCAATGAATGCAACCCTCCCCCTCCCACCGCCGCCGGCCGCCGCCGTTTCTCCTTCCAGGCGTTTGGCCCGGAGGCCCTGGGCAAGCTGGCCTCCGGCCTCAACGAGCTGAGTTCCTCGGGGGTGGAGGAGGAGGTGGTGGAGGAGGTGGCGAGGCGGGCAGCGGAGCTGGCGAACCGCCTGGAGCCGGAGGACATTTGCCGGTACGTGGGCACGGCGGCAGCGGAGTTGCTGTCGGTAGTTTTTAGAGAGTGCGACTTTATGAAACAGCAGCAAGATTGGTTTGCTTCTTGTACGTAATACCGTACCGCGGGGGGGAGCGGTACACCGGGGATAGCCGCCCTGCGGATCGCGGACGCGTCACGCTGTCGCGACTAAAGCACTAGACCCCCAAACGGAGCCTGGCTCCTCTCCACTTCAATGTGACGCCCCAGCACCTGGCTGTGTTGCGCCCCCGCCCCGCCTCTGCCACGACATGGTAGTGTGATGGAGCTGCTGGAGGCGCACGGCCGCCGCAACACGGCCTACTTGGAGGCGCTGGCGGCACGAGCGGTGGAGCTCATGGCGCCCCCCGCCCGCCGCCTTGCGCCTCACCAGGCTGGGGCGCTGGTGGCGGGGTTCAACGCTCTAGGCCACGTCAGCGAGTCCGTGCTGACGCTTGCGTCACGGTCGCACAGCGCCATGTCTCCGCCCGGCGGGTTCGTGGGCTAGGCGGGAAGCACGTTGGGCGATGGTGGGGCTGACATGCGAAAGGACGAGGGCACGACCGTGATGGTGCGAGGATGTCGTGTGGGCTGCGTTAAAACATTGGGAGAGGTCCTAGAGGTCAGGAGGTTGAAGAGCTAGTAAATCGTCAGAGCAGCAAGAGGCTGCGGCCACGGCTGCGGTCTGACCGGTCGGAGGCGAAGTGCAGCTACCTCAGTCCTCCTCAGCCGCCGGAACGTTGCGGGAGCGTCAAGTGGGCGCAACATCAGCGACATTCGTGTGAAAGATAGAACCACCAGGCGCCCGAAGGTTTTACGCTTGTTCACGACTGGAAAGTTGCGAAAATATGGGGGGTGAGGGTTTGGACTTTCCTGTGGGCTGCGGTCATTGTGTGTTGGTCCCACGGGATCCGACTCCTCCCTGAACGGGAGGCGAAGCAGTGATGGGTGCTGTTGGCAGAAGAAAGGCCGTCCCTTACGCTTCTCCAACATCAACACACTAGGCACAACGGTTACTTCTACTAGGTGCGTCTCTTTCAATGTCAGGCGATGCGCCCGATGGCTCTACCTTCTGGTCTGGGGCCTACTGACAATTTAAATTACGTGGCGGCTAACAGTAGGATACGACACTTTCTGTGACAAAACAAAGGGCAGATACGAACCACCCATGCCGGATACATCATTCGAATAATGTCACTCCGATGCACACTCCGATACCGATGCGCCCTTCGGGCACCGCCACGGAGCAAAAGGAGCGCCGGAGGCGAGGCATGTGCAGCGGTTTGTACGCAACATTCCCATTGCTTCATTGGCACAACATCAGCGTGCTATGCGTCCATTCTGTGGTGCTGAACGAAATGAGACTGCATGCGCGCGTGAGTGTGTGCTATTCGGGCCGGGCCACGGGCCAGCGATCTGACCCACCGGGCTGCTCGCGTGCTACCGCTCGCTCGCTCGGCGTGGCTGCATATGCAATTCGCTATCGAAGTGCCGAATGCAATGTGATGGCGTGCACACGTGAGGATGTGCCAGCGGGCTCCTTTCTGCTATCCGACCTGCCGGTCTGCCGCCCCATGTGTCTAGAGCGCGCTTTGCACACGACCCGACCCCCGGGGGAATCCCCATTTCGCGGCCGCACGGCCTCGCGCCACCTCCCTTCATGTATGATATGCCCGCACCGCACCCTCCCCGCCACCTCCCTTTATGTACGATATGCCCTGCACTGCACCTCCCCTGCCCACGCGGTGTTCGATGTTGCCGCCATGGTGCCGCCATGATCCCCTAGCCGCCCTGTAGTTGCACCCACCATCACACCGCACCGCCCGCCTCCGTTGTGCGAGGATCGTGCCTTCGTGCGGTGTGATTGTATGCGCGCATGAGTGTGTGCTAGTCGGCGCTTTCCTGCTTCCGGCGCCGGTCCGCCCACAGATTTCCTCTCAGAAAAACATTACGAGCGGCCGCATACGAAATTTACTATTGATGTGCGGGATGTGTGGGGCCTGGGACGTGATTTCGCAGACCCGACCCCCCCCCCCCCCCAACATCCCCAATTCGTTGCCGCGCCTCCCTCCGTGCACAAGATGCCGGCAAGCCGTGAGTGTTCCCCCCACACGGTGGCAGCCTTGATGCTCTAGCGCTGCACCGCCCACAACTGCGCTGCCACGATTGGGTACGACACAATTGTCTGCGGATTTCTTGCCACGATCCCCTAGCCGCCCTGTAGCTGATCCCACCACCACTGCACCTCCCCTGCCCGCTGCGCCTCGCTCCGTCCCACGCGGTGTTTGATGTTTGAATAGTCTATTGTATTACACCTTCTTCCGTGCGGCCCTTCATTGCTGCATCGGTGCAGCATCAGTGTGCCCTGGCCCTGATGCCCATCGTGTGATGCCTGTGGGTGCCCTGTAGTTGCACCCACCATCGCACTGCACCGCCCCCGCCTGCTGCGCCTCCGTCGCGCGGGGGGCGTGATGTTCGAGTATCCTATCTTATTATTCCTTCTTCCGAGCGGCTTGTTAAGGCCGCGTGTGTTCCGTACGGCGGTGAAAGAACCACCTCACGGCACGGAACCGCGTGCTCGTCTTAGCCGGCCCTCCTTAGCATGACTCTATTTCGCGCTGTATTTTATGCGAACCGTGCAGCTTCGATAGGGGCTGAAACGCCCCGCTCTCCGACGCGCGAAGGAGCGCCCACGTAAGCCCGCGCGCCGGCTCGCCCATTTCCTTTCCAATAAAACAGCAGACGGCGGTTGCAAATAGGATCCACTATTGGTCCATGAGATGCGTGCGGGCCGCAGCGCGACTCCGGCGATCCGACCCACCGGGCTGCCCACGCGCTACCGCTCGCTCGCGCGCCGTTTCCTCTCAGAAAAAATTACGCGCGGCCGCATATGCAATTCACTATCGATGTGCGGGACGCGCGTGGGCCGGGGCGCGAGTTCGCAGACCCGACCCCCACGAACATCCCCATTTCGCGGCCGCGCGACGCCGCGCCGCCTCCCTCCGCGTACGATGTGCCGCCAAGCCGCGACGCTATTTAACCCTGAATTATCGCGAGCAGTCCCGACCTCCGAAGCGGCGCCAGTAAAATGCGGCGCGCGATGCTAGGTGTCTTCGCGATGCTCTATCGCTTTTTCGCCCAGCCCGGCCCCGCGGCCGCTCCGACGCCCCGCTCGTCCAGGTGCGCCGGCCTGATAGTGAGAAATAAGTGGCGCATGGGCGGCGACGTACCGCGAAAGCTCAAAGATACCGATGCGCCCTTCGGGCACCGCCACGGAGCAAAAGGAGCGCCGGAGGCGAGGCATGTGCAGCGGTTTGTACGCAACATTCCCATTGCTTCATTGGCACAACATCAGCGTGCTATGCGTCCATTCTGTGGTGCTGAACGAAATGAGACTGCATGCGCGCGTGAGTGTGTGCTATTCGGGCCGGGCCACGGGCCAGCGATCTGACCCACCGGGCTGCTCGCGTGCTACCGCTCGCTCGCTCGGCGTGGCTGCATATGCAATTCGCTATCGAAGTGCCGAATGCAATGTGATGGCGTGCACACGTGAGGATGTGCCAGCGGGCTCCTTTCTGCTATCCGACCTGCCGGTCTGCCGCCCCATGTGTCTAGAGCGCGCTTTGCACACGACCCGACCCCCGGGGGAATCCCCATTTCGCGGCCGCACGGCCTCGCGCCACCTCCCTTCATGTATGATATGCCCGCACCGCACCCTCCCCGCCACCTCCCTTTATGTACGATATGCCCTGCACTGCACCTCCCCTGCCCACGCGGTGTTCGATGTTGCCGCCATGGTGCCGCCATGATCCCCTAGCCGCCCTGTAGTTGCACCCACCATCACACCGCACCGCCCGCCTCCGTTGTGCGAGGATCGTGCCTTCGTGCGGTGTGATTGTATGCGCGCATGAGTGTGTGCTAGTCGGCGCTTTCCTGCTTCCGGCGCCGGTCCGCCCACAGATTTCCTCTCAGAAAAACATTACGAGCGGCCGCATACGAAATTTACTATTGATGTGCGGGATGTGTGGGGCCTGGGACGTGATTTCGCAGACCCGACCCCCCCCCCCCCCCCAACATCCCCATTACCCCAGTCGAGTTACCGGTTCTTTACCTGTAACCCCCCCAACATCCCCAATTCGTTGCCGCGCCTCCCTCCGTGCACAAGATGCCGGCAAGCCGTGAGTGTTCCCCCCACACGGTGGCAGCCTTGATGCTCTAGCGCTGCACCGCCCACAACTGCGCTGCCACGATTGGGTACGACACAATTGTCTGCGGATTTCTTGCCACGATCCCCTAGCCGCCCTGTAGCTGATCCCACCACCACTGCACCTCCCCTGCCCGCTGCGCCTCACTCCGTCCCACGCGGTGTTTGATGTTTGAATAGTCTATTGTATTACACCTTCTTCCGTGCGGCCCTTCATTGCTGCATCGGTGCAGCATCAGTGTGCCCTGACCCTGATGCCCATCGTGTGATGCCTGTGGGTGCCCTGTAGTTGCACCCACCATCGCACTGCACCGCCCCCGCCTGCTGCGCCTCCGTCGCGCGGGGGGCGTGATGTTCGAGTATCCTATCTTATTATTCCTTCTTCCGAGCGGCTTGTTAAGGCCGCGTGTGTTCCGTACGGCGGTGAAAGAACCACCTCACGGCACGGAACCGCGTGCTCGTCTTAGCCGGCCCTCCTTAGCATGACTCTATTTCGCGCTGTATTTTATGCGAACCGTGCAGCTTCGATAGGGGCTGAAACGCCCCGCTCTCCGACGCGCGAAGGAGCGCCCACGTAAGCCCGCGCGCCGGCTCGCCCATTTCCTTTCCAATAAAACAGCAGACGGCGGTTGCAAATAGGATCCACTATTGGTCCATGAGATGCGTGCGGGCCGCAGCGCGACTCCGGCGATCCGACCCACCGGGCTGCCCACGCGCTACCGCTCGCTCGCGCGCCGTTTCCTCTCAGAAAAAATTACGTGCGGCCGCATATGCAATTCACTATCGATGTGCGGGACGCGCGTGGGCCGGGGCGCGAGTTCGCAGACCCGACCCCCCGAACATCCCCATTTCGCGGCCGCGCGACGCCGCGCCGCCTCCCTCCGCGTACGATGTGCCGCCAAGCCGCGACGCTATTTATTTGTGAATTATCGCGAGCAGTCCCGACCTCCGAAGCGGCGCCAGTAAAATGCGGCGCGCGATGCTAGGTGTCTTCGCGATGCTCTATCGCTTTTTCGCCCAGCCCGGCCCCGCGGCCGCTCCGACGCCCCGCTCGTCCAGGTGCGCCGGCCTGATAGTGAGAAATAAGTGGCGCATGGGCGGCGACGTACCGCGAAAGCTCAAAGAAATCCGCCGAGCACGCGTTCGTACCCGGCTCCGGCCCCCCCCCCACCGCAGGCCCTGTCCCACTCTGCAAACCCGAGAGGTTCCGTCGTAAACGACTCCACCCCTCGGAGTTTGCTCCGTGGCAAATCCGCCGAGCACGCGTTCGTACCCGGCTCCGGCCCCCCACCACCGCAGGCCCTGTCCCACTCTGCAAACCCGAGAGGTTCCGTCGTAAACGACTCCACCCCTCGGAGTTTGCTCCGTGGCAAAGAGCGCAGAACCGATCACTAGGATGCATACTTATGCGCAAACATATACACGTATACACGGCGACCTTCAGGCAGCAATGCAAGTCGGCACAAGGCTGACGACCTC
The DNA here is from genome assembly GCA_003116995.1 of Yamagishiella unicocca. NCBI lineage: Eukaryota > Viridiplantae > Chlorophyta > Chlorophyceae > Chlamydomonadales > Volvocaceae > Yamagishiella > Yamagishiella unicocca. The sequence continues at coordinate 722,222 of BDSL01000042.1, forward strand.
CGAGCGGGCCGGCGCCCAACAGCGCTGAGGCCTTCGGCTGCCATTTTGATATCAAGGAAGTGCGGTACGACATCGTAGCCGAGCCGCTGGTCACACGGGGACATTTCTGCAGCACCCCTACGCGTCGCGACCACACGCCAAGTTCACAGGGACATGAAGGTCAAGGCAGCGCCTTTTCGCGGCCCACATATCATGACAAGTCTAGGTAAAGCAATTCAGACTCCCCTGTGCAACATTTCTCGACACCCCAGTTTTCCTAAAGAAACGCCCTGCGGGCCCTGCGGACACTCGACCGACGCATGCGGACGGCCAGCGGTTTCTACTTTAGACAATGTTTTGGGCCAGGAAATGGCGACAGCAATTGAATGGAAATCATCCGAGGCAAAACCAGCGCGCGCACCGCGTCGCAGCGATCGACCTTGGCCGTGCAGTGAAAACCTAACAAACCACCTGACCGATCGCCTCCTTAAGAGCATCACAATACTAGGGGTACTATGCGAATGAGTGCTTTAGGAATTGCACCGCTGAGCTGTGCGTAGCGCCTACATCTTCACGTGCCTTGTGGACCAGGCACCAGAAATATCACTTCGACAACAACTACAAGCCCCGCTGGGGCCACGGAACGAGACCTAGCCAGATGCTAGGTCCGCCAAGCATGCGCACTGCGCTTCGCAGCGCTTTCACCAAAGTAAACACAACAATACGCCAATGGTAATTGGTGGTTCCGCACTGGCTTGCCTGCACCCCAGTAGGGGTGCTGCTATTTTCCTAGGGAGACCACCTGTCATCCTCCAATGACGGACAAGCTAGTGGGAGTCATTGCAAGCTACGCCGTTCCGAGGCTAAGACAACCCTCCAGGGATGGCCAGACGCTTGGCTTCGTTCTAGGGGCCTTACGGCGGCGGAGGCGCGGTGTCCCAAGTGGGGACGTTAGCATTACTTCTTGTATTCCGGCGAGTCAGATGGTGTATCGGGCCGCGGCGGCACGCGCTCCACCCCTGAGTTAGTCCTTGACGCGGCCCTTGAGGAGTCGGATGAGCTCGATGAGCTCGACGAGCTGGAGCTAGCACTGCCGCTGGCAACGCTGGCCGGTACGCGGGCACCCTCAGCAGTTACGGCGACGGGCGCGAACCTCTCGTCTGCCTGCGACCTCAGGACAGGTGGGTGTGGTGGTCAAGACAGGGAACGGTTTCTTGGATAAACGAAGGCATGTCGAACTGTGATTTCTAGATAAACGAAGGCATGTCAAACTGTGTACCGCAATTTTATGTAATATGTAATGAATGAGCGTCCTGCGTAGGTCGCATTCAGCAGTACGTTTTTGGAACTCCTCCAGGCTCCTCCACTTCGTGTTACGACGCGGTCGGGCGGGCACGCGAGTGGGAGACGCGCCCTTATGCCGACACGGCAGGTGTTACCGTACCCGCATGACATCCAGCGAGGGTATTGCTGTAGGCGGTTTCGCTAGATGCATCGATCTGGTTTCGGACTCAGTTTACGACCTGACCCAGTTTACGAGCTGCTCACGCACACTAGCACAATAGTCACGTGACTTAAGGATACACGGTTTACTCCTAGCGATCCAACGACCCGACAGGTCGAGTCCGTACAGTCCTAACAGGACGTCGTCATCCAAATCCGTCATCCTAACCCCACAGCTTCCAAAGGCATGCACGTTTCCCTTGCTCGGGTACGTCGGCACAGGCCACTACGCCGACTTACATCCGCATCTGGTTTGGCGTTTACTAGGTGCTTGGACGAGGACTTGGAGGAGCGCGCGAAAGAGATGCTGCCGTGGAAGCTGCCGAGTCCGTCCGCTCCGCTAGTTCCCTTGCCCTGCTTGCTGGCGTCCGCCTGCAGGAACAGTTTACCCAGACTTTTAACGCCGCCGTTTCGCGCTCAGAGCTATCTTCCACCTACTCAGCGCATGTACGGCCATAAAAGGCTTCCGTCCTGTTTTTTAAGCACAAACACGTCCCTGTGCTGCCGACTTGGATGCAGTTGACCCGCAGGACGGTCTTTTGATGTTAACTCGGAAAACTTCTAATGAGTCATAAAGCCTACCTCTGAATCCGGTGTGGTCTTCGCAGCTGCTGGTGGAGTGTTCTTGGACGTGCGAACGCTCGTGTAGCTGCCAGCAACGCTAGCGGGCTTCTCGAAACCACCGTAGGTTGATGCCGGTGGCGTTGTCTTGGAGGTGTGCACACTCCTGAGGCTGCCAGCAACACTGGGGGCCTTGCCGACATCGCCCATGTCCGATTGTCGCGGCGTGGTCTTGTTGGCGGTGTGCGCACTCCGGGCGCTCCCAGCGATGCTGGCAGGCCGGCCATTCGTCGAAAGGGGGAACTCACTCTCGTCATCCTGCGCAGCCAGGCAAGTCAAAACTCCCAATCGTCAGGCGCTAGGCAAATAGGTAAGAGCGTGGAGAGCAAGTTGCGCGAATAATGCCTTGAACAAGACACATAATAAATGGTGCGCAGTACCAGGTGCCACACTGGATGCGGCCGATGCCACAAATCTCTTTGTCAGCAGAGCTAGATAACAACAGATTATCGGACGCATACTGTTATAGGGACCGGCAGGCGTTAGCAAACGTACCGAATCGCGTTTGGCCTTTGCAAGAGCCGCCGATGCGTCTGGCGTTGTCCTGGAGGAGGGGGCGGTCGTGAAGCTGCCAGCGGCGACGGCGGGCCTGTCAGAGCCACCGTAGGTTGATGCCGGCGGCGTAGTCTTGGGGCTGTACCCACCCCTGAAGCTGTTGGCCACGCTGGGCGCCTTATCAGCACCAACACCTCCATACGTCGTTACCGGCCTGGAGCTGTGAGCACTGTGGGCGCTGCCGGCCACGCTGGCGGGTCGACCATTGGTTGGGAGACTGAACTCCTTCTCGTCCGCCTGCGCAGCCAGACAGATAGCCCCGGGTGTGATGACTAAGTCGGCAACTCGTGCTTGGGGACGGATACACAGTTCACACCACCTGGCGCTGCAAAAGACATTGACCGAGGTATATACACCCCATAGCCATTACGGTTACATGACTGTGTTTGCGGTTTGTTCTGTCCACTACAAGCGGCAGCAACTGACCTCAGAGTCTTGTTTGGCCTTGGCCGGAGCCGCTGACGCCTCTGCAGTAGTCCGGGAGGTGCGCACGCTCGTGAAGGACGCATTGACACTGGGCGCCTTGTCGGGAGCGCCGTAGATTGAGGCCGGCGGCGTCGTCTTGGGCGTTTGCGCATTTTTAAAGCTGTTGGCGGCACTGGGCGCCTTGTCGGCATCACCCATGTATGATGGCCGCGGCGTGGTCTTGTTGGAGGTGTGATCACTCCGGGCTGGGGCCCCAAAACCGGACTCGGATGCCAGAGGTGTGGCCCTGGGTGAGCGTGTGAGGCTGCCAGGTCCGCCCGGCCGGTCGGCATCGCCAAAGTCAGTTGTTTGCTTTGTGTGCCTGGAAGTGGCGGCACTTGTGGAAGTGCCAGACACGCTGGCTGGCCCAGCTGCCACGCCAGCTGCAATCGTGGCGAGATCGTCTTGGTCGTCCTGCACACGCAACCGCAATAGAGTCGGCCGAGCAGTTTAGACATTTTGAATATCTATGCCATAGAATCACGTGCCGTCTGTTACGCAACGTTATGTGAACTAACGTGAGTGATGTGTTATGCCATCTGCATGATACATGGTAAAGTCGCGTCTGCTTCATGTCAAACGTACATAACAAGAGCTGTTTAACAACCCATCGCCACTGGCAAACTAACCGTTGATGCACGTGACATCAACTTGCTCGACTTGTCACTCTTAACGCTGCCCGCAACGCTGGCAGGTCCACCGTAGTTTGATTGCCGCGGGGTGGTGTGCAGACTCTTGACGCTGCCCGCAATGCTGGCAGGCACGCCAACATTGGACGGCGCCGGTGTAGGCTTGGCCACGCTGCCCGCAATGCTGGCAGGTGCACCGTAGTTTGATTGCCGCGGGGTGGTGTGCAGACTCTTGACACTGCCCGCAATGCTGGCAGGCACGCCAACATTGGACGGCGCCGGTGTAGGCTTGGCCACGCTGCCCGCAATGCTGGCAGGTGCACCGTAGTTTGATTGCCGCGGGGTGGTGTGCAGACTCTTGACGCTGCCCGCAATGCTGGCAGGTGCACCGACGTTGGACGGCGCAGGTGTGGTCTTGGCCACGCTGCCCGCAATCTTGCTGCCCACGTTTGACGCTGTCGGTGTGCTTTTGGCTGAGCCAGCGGTATCTGGAGCCAAGATGTTGGCATAGTTTTCCAATTCAAAATCCGCCTGCACAACCCGATAAGATAGGTCAGCGACTGGGCCGGGTAGGTAAGCATTGAGGACGCAATGTGCTGCGGGCATTCGCTTCGCATGCTTTCCACGTCGCGCTTTATATTTTGTGCACGGCAAACGAGCAACACCCAGCAGACCCATCCAGCGGCCACTGCGCAGACCCACCTCCGACGTGGCGCTCGTCTTGCCAGCAAGGACGGATCCTGGCGGTGTGGTCTTGTTAGTCCGCGTGCTGCCGATAACACTGCCAGCAGGTGCAGGAGCATCGCCGCCGCCGACGTTCACCTGATGAAGGGTCGGCAGTGCTATGCATCAGACGCAAGCCCGGTCTTGGGGTGCATACGCCTCGGGGTATTTCATGTCCCCCAACCATCCAGCACGAGGACGTCATTTGCGTATTTTACTATTCTTGCCGTGAATGGATGCTATCACGATAACTACCGTAAAGCCAATGGATTTACGGTAACTGCAGTAATGCCAACGGAATCCAACAGCCTACCTCTGACGCTGCTTTGGCTGGGATAGATTTGAGCGAACCGATGCTGACGATGCTGTCGCTGTGGCTGCCGCCGCCAATGGCTGCGTTGCCGCCTGTGTTGCCATCCGCGCACTACCAAGCAGCAGGCCTCCCGTCCCCATGTGCCGCCCCACTCTGCTCCGTCGTCCGAGAAGCCGCTCGACGCACCCTCACTACCCGCCACCGGCACCGAGCAGACGTCTCTTGGGCAGACGTGCAACAACTCTTGACCCATCACATTCCTCTAACCGGACCCGAACCCTCGCTGGAGGTTCGCATGCATGTTACCTGTGTGCTGCTCTGCTTTACCGGTCTGCTCCATTTTGACGACCTGTCGCGGATCCTGGTACACCACGATTTGCTCCGCATCTAACCCGGTGACAGAGCAGAAATCTACTTGTGGCGTGGCAAGACCGACCAGCGCGCAGAAGGCGCCACTGTCACCATCGGTTGCACCGGCGGGGCCCACTGCCCGGTGGGCCTTCTTACCGCCCTGCTTTCCGCTGGTGCATACCAACGCCAGCCTCGGCGAATCCTCACAGCAGGGCACTGGGCCGACGCCGAGGATGTCGGCCCCCTCCTACGCCGAGTCGTGCAGACACAGGGCGGGCGCCAGGTGCTGGAACTGACCTCCGTTCCCCTACCGGGCTGCATTCCCGCCCTCCCCTACGCCGATTTTCTGCGTCACGTCAACTCACTTTTCCAGTCTGCAGAAGTCGCTAAGCGTATCGGACTCCACGCGTTCCGCTCAGGTGGCGCCTCCGCGGCGGTGAATGCGGGAGCCGATCGGGCCCTTGTTCAGAAGCTGGGCCGTTGGAAGAGCGCAGAGGTTTTCGAGCAACGTTACGCCAAGGACAGCGTAAGTGTCCGCCGCCAGCTGACGGCCCGCATCACGGGCCCCACCTAATGAGATGCACAGCGGGTTCTTTCAAGGACTGTCATCACTGTCGGCCACTAGTGCAATCTCAATATGGGTGGGTGTCGGGGGCGTGCGTCTTTCTATTATTTTATGGATTTTGTGTCTCCGAAGGGGTGGCTGGGATCTGAGTGCTGGCCTCTACACCGGGTGGCTGGGATCTGAGTGCTGGCCATTCGACCCCTTCTTCTGCTGTAACGCGATACGGCAGTAATGAGCAATAAGACATGGCTTATCGAGTGAAGTATGAATGAGATAAGGCTGTTTATTGCGAATAAACTGCCGTGGCGTGCAGGTGTCCAGCGCATGGTGCGGGTACGACGACTGGTACGGCGACTGGTGGCTGGCTGCTGCTTAGGTTGCGCGCCTGCCTGTTCTCAGTATCTGCCGTTGTGCTGATAGTACCAAAGAGCCGTGTCCCTCTGCCGGGACGGCGGCCTCTAACATCACTGTCGGCCACTAGTGCAATCTCAATATGGGTGGGTGTCAGGGGCGTGCGTCTTTCTATTATTTTCTGGATTTTGTGTCTCCGAAGGGGTGGCTGGGATCTGAGTGCTGGCCTCTACACCGGGTGGCTGGGATCTGAGTGCTGGCCATTCGACCCCTTCTTCTGCTGTAACGCGATACGGCAGTAATGAGCAATAACCGCCGACAGGCGATGGCCAACGGCGGACTGAGTCATCGCCACGATTGCATGCAAGCTTGCATCCAGATTCAACCATGTAACCAACTAATATCTCGACACAAATTGGGATTCCATAACTCCTCAAATGGCATGAAGATCACCGAACACCAATGGCGACCAGCGTTACCAACTTACCTGCCCTCGTTTTCCTTCGGGCCGGAGCGCAAGGCAGCTCCGTAGCTGCCCTCGCAGCGGCCAGCAGGGCCGCAGCAGCCCTTAATGGCGCCTCTTTCATTACGCATGGAAAGGGAAATGGCTTCATCGCATCGGCTGGCGCTGGCGGCAACGCTTCCGTTCCGGCGGGCAGCACTCCAGGAGCCCTAGCAGCAGGCGCCGACAAAGGCCCGCCTTACACAAGACCGATTCACGCGGCTGGAGGCGTAACGGTTACAGTGGGTTCCAGACCAAGAGGTAGAACCATCGGGCGCATCGCCTGACACTGAACAAGACGGAGGAAACAAATACCGACATGCACCGAAACAAAGGCAAACCACCAGAACACCAAGTTGACAGGCCGTAGGCATACAGAGCAGCAGCCAGCACCCCAGGGGGAATTTGCACTAGAGGCTCCCCTATCAGGAACTGGCCGCCAACCAACCTAACAGCCCAGCACCCGACGAACCAGTGAAGCGCCGCAACGATGCAAACATCGGAACCCGCCACCTCTCATCCCATAAGGCACGGACCCCTAGCAGGGCTCAACACGCTTATATAGCCAGAAAGTATGAAGCACGGGAAACCCCGCTCCCTAAGACAACCCGAGCCGATCAGGAATCCACCAGTACCTCAGCCGGTCCCCCGCACACAAGGCGATTGGCGACAACCCGCAAGAAAGGATGCCGAGGCCCCACTGCATCCCAGCCTTTCTGGGGAAGCCCCAGCGCAGCAAAGCCCCTCAAAAGGGCCCAAAACTCCACCACTCCACGGCGAACGGCGCGATCCAGAAGACCACTACCCGGAGTAAGAGGGGGACCACCAGCCCCCGCCCTTTTCAAGGCCGCGGCCATAAAACGGCGCCCCACCTCCATGGCAGTAATAGCCGCCAGGACTACGACATCCCAGACGCAGGACTGTACCCCGATAGGTGCTTGCACCAACCAAACTTGCGCCCGTGTCACCCCTGCACCGAGCTGGGTCTCGAGTTGGGCAGTCACTGCTTGAGCCACCGGGCAGAACCAAAAGTGGTGTAAGCGGGGGGTACCCGCCCCTGAAGACTCTCCAGCCGGCACACCGCACCCACAAGGGGCTGCTGCTGCCGTCCGCATATGAGAGTTCCCGAGGAGGGGGATCCCAATGTGGTGAAGAAGGCACCCACTCGCGGGCTACTGGGGCGCGCTGCGCTCCTTCAAGCGCGAACCGCGGCGTCGCGACCCATGGGTCAGCAGCACGGCCTGCGCTGCAGGTAAAAGGCACCGCCGTGGGCTTTACAGCACATCCGGGCTGCCATTGTCCCTCTCGTTCCATTCGTTGCCGATTTCTGCGCGCCCTTATAACAACGCGCCCATGACTTGTTCAGCGCGGAAAGCGACTTCAGACCCGGTCCGCGCCCTCGCTATCACCTGCAGCTGCGGCAGCTGCGGCGGCTTCGCTGCCGCCACCGCGCCTGGCTGCCCAGCCGGAATCGCATCGCCTAGCCGCAGCGGCCCTCGCTGGGGAGTGCGGCACTGGCAGCTTCCCAGCACCCAGGCCCCCTCCTCACGCCGACAGGCGTCCTCCTTCGAGCCGCCCTGGGACTCGCACGGCGAGTGGCACACGTTCCCGCCACCACCCGGCTCCGGCCACAGCTCACCCGGCCTCGGAGGCATGCCCCCCAGCCATGGCCCCGGGCCGGGCCTTCCCATCGCGCCGACCGGCGCAGCGGCGCCGCTGCAGCGGCCGGACCGGCTGGGGCCGGCGCTCATGGCTGACCCCGTTAACATTGCCGCGGACCACGAGGTAAGATGAGTTGAGGTGTGGAGGCACCGCTGCCCGCCTGGCGAGGAACGGGGGGGACCTCCTCGGCTACCTCGTACAACACACAGAGTATTAACGGCGGTCCCGGTAATCCGGAACACCCGCTGCGAGTGCTGCTTCGCCATGCAAGCTCAGTAGCTTGCAGTAGAACGCGATGAGCTCGGCCTTACGTTCGAGACCTTTCATGACCAGCGGCGGCGTCACAACGCTCTGGACAAGTGGAATCAGCTGCTTCTCTACGTTGAGCAATTCCAGCTTATGGATCGTGTCCACATGGTTTGGAAAGAGCGTTACCAATGCATCATATTCCTTTTCATTCAGTGCATATCCCCGGGGCATTCTGCCGCGGGCAACGCTGGCCGGTACGCGGGCACCCTCAGCAGTTACGGCGACGGGCGCGAACCTCTCGTCTGCCTGCGACCTCAGGACAGGTGGGTGCGGTGGTCAAGACAGGGAACGATTTCTTGGATAAACGAAGGCATGTCGAACTGTGATTTCTAGATAAACGAAGGCATGTCAAACTGTGTGCCGCAATCTTATGTAATATGTCGTGAATGAGCGTCCTGCGTAACTCGCATTCAGCAGTTTTTGGAACTCCTCCAGGCTCCTCCACTTCGTGTTACGACGCGGTCGGGCGGGCACGCGAGTGGGAGACGCGCCCTTATGCCGACACGGCAGGTGTTACCGTACCCGCATGACATCCAGCGAGGGTATTGCTGTAGGCGGTTTCGCTAGATGCATCGATCTGGTTTCGGACTCAGTTTACGACCTGACTAAGTTTACGACCTGCTCACGCAAGCTAGCACAATACTCACGTGACTTAAGGATATACGGTTTACTCCTAGCGATCCAACGACCCGACAGGTCGAGTCCGTACAATCCTAACAGGACGTCGTCATCCAAATCCGTCATCCTAACCCCACAGCTTCCAAAGGCATGCACGTTTCCCTTGCTCGGGTACGTCGGCACAGGCCACTACGCCGACTTACATCCGCATCTGGTTTGGCGTTTACTAGGTGCTTGGACGAGGACTTGGAGGAGCGCGCGAAAGAGATGCTGCCGTGGAAGCTGCCGAGTCCGTCCGCTCCGCTAGTTCCCTTGCCCTGCTTGCTGGCGTCCGCCTGCAGGAACAGTTTACCCAGACTTTTAACGCCGCCGTTTCGCGCTCAGAGCTATCTTCCACCTACTCAGCGCATGTACGGCTATAAAAGGCTTCCGTCCTGTTTTTTAAGCACAAACACGTCCCTGTGCTGCCAACTTGGATGCAGTTGACCCGCAGGACGGTCTTTTGATGTTAACTCGGAGAACTCAAAAACTTCTAATGAGTCAAGCCTACCTCTGAATCCGGTGTGGTCTTCGCAGCTGCTGGTGGAGTGTTCTTGGACGTGCGAACGCTCGTGTAGCTGCCAGCAACGCTAGCGGGCTTCTCGAAACCACCGTAGGTTGATGCCGGTGGCGTTGTCTTGGAGGTGTGCACACTCCTGAGGCTGCCAGCAACACTGGGGGCCTTGCCGACATCGCCCATGTCCGATTGTCGCGGCGTGGTCTTGTTGGCGGTGTGCGCACTCCGGGCGCTCCCAGCGATGCTGGCAGGCCGGCCATCCGTCGAACGGCGGAACTCACTCTCGTCATCCTGCGCAGCCAGGCAAGTCAAAACTCCCAATCGTCAGGCGCTAGGCAAATAGGTAAGAGCGCGGAGAGCAAGTTGCGCGAATAATGCCTTGAACAAGACACATAATAAATGGTGCGCAGTACCCGGTGCTGCACTGGATGCGGCCGATGCCACAAATCTCATTGTCAGCAGAGCTAGATAACAACAGATTATCGGACGCATACTGTTGTAGGGACCGGCAGGCGTTAGCAAACGTACCGAATCGCGTTTGGCCTTTGCAAGAGCCGCCGATGCGTCTGGCGTTGTCCTGGAGGAGGGGGCGGTCGTGAAGCTGCCAGCGGCGACGGCGGGCCTGTCAGAGCCACCGTAGGTTGATGCCGGCGGCGTGGTCTTGGGGCTGTACCCACCCCTGAAGCTGTTGGCCACGCTGGGCGCCTTATCAGCACCAACACCTCCATACGTCGTTACCGGCCTGGAGCTGTGAGCACTGCGGGCGCTGCCGGCCACGCTGGCGGGTCGACCATTGGTTGGGAGACTGAACTCCTTCTCGTCCGCCTGCGCAGCCAGACAGATAGCCCCGGGTGTGATGACTAAGTCGGCAACTCGTGCTTGGGGACGGATACACAGTTCACACCACCTGGCGCTGCAAAAGACATTGACCGAGGTATATACACCCCATAGCCATTACGGTTACATGACTGTGTTTGCGGTTTGTTCTGTCCACTACAAGCGGCAGCAACTGACCTCAGAGTCTTGTTTGGCCTTGGCCGGAGCCGCTGACGCCTCTGCAGTAGTCCGGGAGGTGCGCACGCTCGTGAAGGACGCATTGACGCTGGGCGCCTTGTCGGGGGCGCCGTAGATTGATGCCGGCGGCGTCGTCTTGGGCGTTTGCGCATTTTTGAAGCTGCTGGCGGCACTGGGCGCCTTGTCGGCATCACCCATGTATGATGGCCGCGGCGTGGTCTTGTTGGAGGTGTGATCACTCCGGGCTGGGGCCCCAAAACCGGACTCGGATGCCAGAGGTGTGGCCCTGGGTGAGCGGGTGAGGCTGCCAGGTCCGCCCGGCCGGTCGGCATCGCCAAAGTCAGTTGTTTGCTTTGTGTGCCTGGAAGTGGCGGCACTTGTGGAAGTGCCAGACACGCTGGCTGGCCCAGCTGCCACGCCAGCTGCAATCGTGGCGAGATCGTCTTGGTCGTCCTGCACACGCAACCGCAATAGAGTCTGCCGAGCAGTCTAGACATTTTGAATATCTATGCCATAGAATCACGTGCCGTCTGTTACGCAACGTTATGTGAACTAACGTGAGTGATGTGTTATGTCATCTGCATGATACATTGTAAAGTCGCGTCTGCTTCATGTCAAACGTACATAACAAGAGCTGTTTAACAACCCATCGCCACTGGCAAACTAACCGTTGATGCACGTGACATCAACTTGCTCGACTTGTCACTCTTGACGCTGCCCGCAACGCTGGCAGGTCCACCGTAGTCTGATTGCCGCGGGGTGGTGTGCAGACTCTTGACGCTGCCCGCAATGCTGGCAGGCACGCCAACATTGGACGGCGCCGGTGTAGGCTTGGCCACGCTGCCCGCAATGCTGGCAGGTGCACCGTAGTTTGATTGCCGGGGGGTGGTGTGCAGACTCTTGACACTGCCCGCAATGCTGGCAGGCACGCCAACATTGGACGGCGCCGGTGTAGGCTTGGCCACGCTGCCCGCAATGCTGGCAGGTGCACCGTAGTTTGATTGCCGCGGGGTGGTGTGCAGACTCTTGACGCTGCCCGCAATGCTGGCAGGTGCACCGACGTTGGACGGCGCAGGTGTGGTCTTGGCCACGCTGCCCGCAATCTTGCTGCCCACGTTTGACGCTGTCGGTGTGCTTTTGGCTGAGCCAGCGGTATCTGGAGCCAAGATGTTGGCATAGTTTTCCAATTCAAAATCCGCCTGCACAACCCGATAAGATAGGTCAGCTGTTGAGATTGATCAACGGGTCGGGCGCTTTGCTGGTTTCAACATCAGCGACTGGGCCGGGTAGGTAAGCATTGAGGACGCAATGTGCTGCGGGCATTCGCTTCGCATGCTTTCCACGTCGTGCTTTGTATTTTGTGCACGGCAAACGAGCAACACCCAGACCCATCCAGCGGCCACTGCGCAGACCCACCTCCGACGTGGCGCTCGTCTTGCCAGCAAGGACGGATCCTGGCGGTGTGGTCTTGTTAGTCCGCGTGCTGCCGATAACACTGCCAGCAGGTGCAGGAGCATCGCCGCCGCCGACGTTCACCTGATGAAGGGTCGGCAGTGCTATGCATCAGACGCAAGCCCGGTCTTGGGGTGCATACGCCTCGGGGTATTTCATGTCCCCCAACCATCCAGCACGAGGACGTCATTTGCGTATTTTACTATTTTTGCCGTGAATGGATGCTATCACGATAACTACCGTAAAGCCAATGGATTTACGGTAACTGCAGTAATGCCAACGGAATCCAACAGCCTACCTCTGACGCTGCTTTGGCTGGGATAGATTTGAGCGAACCGATGCTGACGATGCTGTCGCTGTGGCTGCCGCCGCCAATGGCTGCGTTGCCGCCTGTGTTGCCATCCCCGCCGGCCTCGTCGCCACCGCTCACCTCCGCCTGCTGCACATCCGGGCAAGAGCTCGAGTCAGGCCGCGCCGCGAACCGCGTCCACAGTGTACGACACCGCAATGTACCACACACGGAGCCGACCACTGCCTCTACCACGCCGGGAGAATGGCTGCATGCGCTCTCGAATCCCGTTTCCAGTGCGCCCAGAAGCACCAGCCGCCCGACGCGCGTGCTGCAAAGCGCACGGCTGCTGCAGCCGCGCAACAAGCCGACGCCAACTCACGACCCCTGCCAGCTCGCCGAGAAATGCGCTCCCACCAAACACGCACCTGACTGCTCTCGGCAGGAGCCTTGTCGAGCCTCTCGATGCGTACGACCGCCGCAACCTGCCGCTGCTGACCCTGGTAAGTCACCGTCACCGTCGCGACAGCGGGCCCGATGATACGGGACTGGCTGCCCTGTGTGCGCGAGTAGATATGGGAAAGATGGATGTCGGAGGACGTTTTGAAGAGGAAGACGGATGTCAGAGGACGTTTTGAAGGGGAAGACGGATGTCAGAGGACGTTTTGAAGAGGGGAGACTCGATTTAAGGTGATGTGCGTCGGTGCGGTGTTCGGTGCCGAACCTGGAGCCACATAACTCGTCGTTAAAAGTAAGCCAGGATGCCGTGCGCAGTGAGTGCTTGCCCTTTTTGCGGTCCTCCATTTCCTTATCGAATACAACCGGCCAACGCTGATTCACAAGGGGTCGAACCTGATGTAGCCCAGGGTCGGGACCGGCATTCTTTGACGCCCAAACAAATGCCTTAAATCCCTCGCCACATCAAGCAGAGTGATCGTTGCTCCAACCGACAAGCCCTTACCGGCTTGGCGCGCTTGAACACTTCCAGAAGGTCGCGTACGGCGTCCCTCAGATCGTCCCGTGTCTTGCACTGCGCGATCTTCTTGGTGGACTCCCTGTTCGCATCCGTGATCAGGCCGGTCTTGTCCAACCGGTCGACCAGCTTGCTGGAAAGCATCTGCGATGACACACCATAGCCGAAAGACACCACAGCCGAAAGGTGTCATACACGACGCGGCAAGAAACAAGACGCGTGCACGCAGACGGCTTCGACCCCACGGTGCAACAAACAGGGGCACCTTAACTGGAAAGGAAGCTACGCTACTGCCGGCAGCCCACGCTACACTCCCCTGTCGTAGGACACCTCCCAAAATACGGTCGGTTGACTTGGTGCGACTGCACGTCGTCATAGCCACCCTTCGCTCTAGCCACCCTTCTTCGCTCACCTTGAGCTCGTTGGTGGTGCACTTGTTGATCGTGTACACAATCTCCTCCACCACGTGCTCGCGGGGGCAGTTGATGTAGACCAATCGCGACAGCAGCTCCTTCTTCAAGGTGGCGCTCACGGCACCCAGCAGCAGGCTGACCGCAGCGTAGTCGTACGACGCAAGCGCATTCCGCACATCGTCATCCTCGGCGCTCAGGCTCTGCCAGAAGCTCACCGATGCCCTCCGCAGGTCATCCTCCTCGAAGGTGACCATCCTCGCCGGCTTGTACTCGGCGGCCAGGAGCCTTAGGGTTTTCTTTCCAATCTCATGCTTTTGCAGGTCGTCCCACATGTCCTCCTGGACCCTGCGGGGCAGCGTGCGGAGGCCCTCCGCCACCGCCTCCTCGAAGTAGCGCACTGGCGTCGCGTCGTCGCGGCGAGCGGCCACCAGTGCTACACGACGGACATCCCATAGCGCGGTATCCTCCATGTCCTTCGTGGCATTGCGCATTTTCTGCAATTCGCCCTCGCTCATGCCTGCCATGGTCAGACGCCTCTGTGCTCACGCACTCAGGGTTGGTGCCTGTAACGTGGATAAGAGGTGATGCGGGGGAACGTGGGAGTGAGATGGTTGCGGACGCGGTAGCAAGGATGTCAAATGTGCGGAAGGCTTGGCCGCAAGTTAGTGGTCGGGTTGCATATGCGTAAGGGTCGCGCTACGGCACCCAGTATGAGGGGGTGGGGGGTGTTACCCATGAACAGGGTATGATTGTATGGCCCGGTAGCTCTGGTCGTTACTCCGCAGCCCAATTGGTCGCATTCTCACGCTCGTTGAAAACCGTGTCAACCGATGCTTTTACCCCATGTACTCCTTAACCCAAGAGATATATTCTAACCGCAAAACACATCCGTAATATTGTCATTGGTGTAGCAGAGAACGATGGAAAGGAGCGAGCAAGGGACTTCAGAAGTATTCGTGTACGACGCAATTAAAAATACGTCTGGATTACCAAAGGCTGCACGTCCATATCCTGACAATAATATTTGTATTCTCAGGACCTCTCGGCGCCCCGTCGGCATAAAATGATGTACGGCATGTACGCATGAAACGTTCCCAAGGATCCCAACACGTTTGACCCTTGCCAGACAATAATAGGGAGGCTTGGCATAGCGTGGTATTTGCTTGGCTCTATCTAGGGATGGCTTCAGCGCTGTGATCAGTGCTGCTGTCACATCGAGTTGGTCAGGGCGGGCAAAAACGTAGTAAGATCACATGCTGACGCTTAATTCTCTTAAATCCTTTAACATTATTCTTATCGCGCGCTTTTACTAAACGAATGCGCCTCCTTCCAAAAAGGCGGGCCACGAACGACGGCGCTTAGCTAAAAACATACCGCTTATAAGATTCTGTGGAACAGGCAGGTTCCTTCAGCTCTCGTGAAACGACCCTTCTATGCACGTAATGTAAAGCACGTGCGTCGAGCAAGCTTTCCGCATCTAGTTCACACAGCCAACTAGTGGTTCATCGAAAAATAAGTCGCCCCGCGGCTAATTCCCCATCCAACAAACACCTCATGTCCATTTACAAGGAGCCTAGTGTTTCAACGTGCAGGCAAGGCATAGTTAGGCTCCAAATGCGTTCCACATGAGTTCCATCACTTCCAACTTTACCCGTCCCCCCGCTCGCATTACCCACCAGCAAACTTGGTTCAAAAGTATTTCTCTGGTCGCGCCGATCGTCCTCCACTGCCAGGTCCGCGCCCCGGTACTTCCTGCAGCATAATCAGCGCACACACTATTGATAACGTGAACAGCAATGCGACGCTGTTGCAGATGATCACGGTATTCAGGACTACACGAGCTGTGTTCTCAACCCTATGTTAAAGCTTACAATTGCTTGTTGTGGTTGATGCGTCGAGTGCAACGTCGAACGTAGGCGCGCTACCTCAGTGTATGCTAAATTACTGTGCGATAATTCTGTAAAGTTGACGTACCCTTATAAGTCTAGAGCTCTAAGGAAACACGAAAGCTACGTGAAAATGGGGCCCTGTACGGAGGAGGCCACCATCGAATGACCTTGCATGCGGCACGCGCCATGCATTCAGGTACTCGTCGCCACCTTCCGATGGTTTTGCGCTTCTTTAGAAAATCAAAAGGTTGCTGATCTATGACATAGCACAGTGCAACGCTAGAGCTGCCAACTCCCCCCCCAAAAAAAATTCAAACCCACGTCGTGAGGAGTCGCAGCCCAGGTGATCCTGGACCGTTGTTCACGATGTTAGGTACATGATTTTGCACAGAGCAGTATCACTTCCATAAGAGCGGCTATGATGGCGTTTCCTACAGCCGTCCTCCATCCTTGCGGCTAAAGGGCGCGCCCAAGAGCGCATACTATAGCAGCCCAGCCCAAACAATTATGATCAAATCGTGTGATCCTTACTATCCGCTTGACCGCTGCGTTGCCGCGCACAGCCGCCCACCCTGCGCCCGTTGTAGGGCCGAACATTGTCGCTCTGTAGGTTTACATATCGCACTGCTATTGCTCCCGTTCTGGCTGTGAGGGCATCACGCGCAACCGCATACCGCGCGACAGCCGTCGCACTACCTCGTCCGCGCTGCTGCCTTTGCGCTCCTCCTCCCGCTGATCCATCGCATCCTACAAACAAAACAAATAAAAAAAGAATTTGACAGAGTGCATTTACAAACTTGTTGTGACAGGGTGCGCCTGTTGTCTAGGGTTTCGAAAGCATGGGAGCAAAATCGTCTCAGAACGTTTGCCGTCGTCGAATGTACCGGTGAAAAGAATGTTTACGCCCACACTATCGACAAACCAAAGGGAAGATAACGGAGGTTGGGACGCAGAACTCATGATGAGGCCACGTGAAAGCCGAGCTAGTCGTCTCCCCGCGGCCTCACACAACGTGCAACGCAAAAGACGGTACGTGTGGTGGCGCGAAAAGTGTAATGCGGCAGCGGCGGTTATCCCCGGACCGTCCTGACAGGTCCGCCGGTCAGACCGGATGGGACGAGGAGCGGGCACAACGTCCCGTCGTGTCAGGCCACTCAGGGGACAACCCAAACTTGATGCAGACGAGCCTCCGATGTAGTGCACCTTAGTGGTCAAAGTTGGCAGCCAAACCATGGCCATATGGCCACCCAGTCGCGTGCACAAAGCACCTCGCTGCATCGCTCCGTCCGTCCGGTCCAGATCCCTCCGGAGCCTATAGCGCCCGCCGCAACAAGAAGTGGCCTCCATCCCAAACCATCCCACCAACCCGCCCATCCCGCAAGCCGCAAACTGGCCTTTCACGGCCTCAGCCAACACGTCAACCACGCATTTCAATCCTGCCACTCACCCTCCACGCGTAGGAACACGCGTAGCTTCTACGCTTCCCACCCGCCCACCTGCAGGTCTCGCTCCAGGTGCTCGCCGTAGAACCGGTGCAGGTGGCGGATCTCGCCCGCCAGCGCCTCCACGCGGGAAAGCGGAGCTCGCCGCCCGCCGTCGCCTCCTGCCTGGTCCGCCTCCTCCGCCATCAGCGCCAGCAGGGCCGCGTAGCGGCGGTAGTCGGCATCGAAGGCGTCCACGAAGTCGTGCAGCGAGGGAGCCATCTAAGTGTACGACAGGCGCGCAGGCAGGCAGCCAGCCAGGCGAAGAGCAGTCGTTGGTGTGATGCAGTGAGGACAGGTCCGGAACCGGCAGCTGTACTCCTGGCCTCCCATGTTTAACCGTTCGTACCGGGCGGAGGCAAATAAGTACGGAAGCGGTGGGTGCGGGGAGGTGTCGGGAGAAAGGCGCTAATGGGCGTGGGCAGAGCGTGGGAGGTGGGGTCGGCCGGGTGGGTCGGGTGACACCGGGTTAGCACCCACCGTGTCCCCAGCCAGTGTGGACACCACGGACTCGGGCGGGGTGGTGGACTCGAAGTCGGGCAGGTGCCGCAGCGCCTGGCTCTGAGCTCCCTGCGAGGCCACGGGAGACGCGGACACAGCTGGCGTGAGGTGGGGGGAACAGCCGGCTCCGAAACCATCTAGGGGCCGTTGGGCTCGGCTGCGGAAGCGGACAAAGAAAGCAACGCACAGCTGCCACTTCACCGGCGAGCTGGGAACGGTTGCTGGATGGCGGTGCAGGGGATGCAGTCTGTAGGCGTCTGCAGGCGGCTAACATGGCCTCATCCCGCAGCAAGGGACAGGTGGCATGTCTCGTGGTCCCTGGCACATGGCGCATGGCGCGAAGGAGCTGCGCGAAGCTCATGAGGCAAATACCGGTAACACGGCAGCAACGCACCGGCGAGGCTAGCGCTGACAGCTTGGGCCCAGCGAACTTTACAAACAGCTCCAGCTGCTCGATGCGGCTGACGAGCCTGGCGGAGGTGCGGGAGAACGGGCGGGGTGGAATGAGGACCTCGGACCTGGATAGATGACTGCGCTCAGCAAACGGAAGCACTGGCGCCCGCATTTACCAAGGAAGGAGTGGCGGACAGCCCTTTCCCCCCCTCACGTGCCGACACAGGTATTGTTGTCGTGCGCGTCCGATTAAACCTTGGCGGCTCTGGACAGGCGCTGCCAAGCACGCACGCGTGCAAACTCCGCGACATCCAGGCCGTACTCATGCGCCTTCGTCACACCCCCACTTACTGCTGCTCCCTGCGTGGCGCCTCCGGCTCCTTGTCCGGGTTCCCTTCTACATCGACATCCATGCCCGGGAGCATTCCGTCGTAAGCCGCCGCTCTGTCCTCCAGTGCCCGTAGGGCAGCTGCCTGCTTGGCCGAGCCGCCGAGCAAGGTCCGCCGCCGACCCGCGGGTCGCCGAACCTCGGCGCAGAGCCAGCTCTCAAAGAGCCGCTCCCGGAGGTCCAGAATGTAACACGGCACCTGTAGATGGACACCCCGCAAATCAAAAATTTAAACCAAACACTCGCGGAGCAGCGCCACCAGGCGAGCGAGAGGAAAAGGGAAGCGGCCATGTCTATGCCTTCCGTGCACGAGCACGAGCACAGTCCTTCCACGCAACCCTCACGAGTCGTCACGCAGCAAAACAGCAGGTGGTAGTGGTAGTCGGACAGCCACCTGATGCGGCGCGCCGGCTGGGGCGCGGAATGCATGATGAGGTTTAACGGCCATCCCGCGCGACCTGATAGTCGGACAGCAGCCCAAACCCGCCGCACAGCCGGCGGCCTCACCCGGATCTCAAGGAGCCGGTGCATTGCCGCATCCTGAGGCCGCAGCTCCCGCATCAGCGCGAACAGCTGGTTGTTGTCGCCCTGCTCGCCGCAACAAGGGGAGGCGGAAGCGCAGAGGCTGAGGCACAGCGGGTGCGCAGCGGGGCATGAGAGGAGACCCGTGGGTTGGCACGCAAAATGGACGGGCCGGTGCGTCGCTGGGCCAGCTATGTACGGCACCATCTGCCGGTATCATAAACGGACGCGAGAGGAACGTGTTTCCTGTGTCAATTACTGCTACGGCATGGTATGATAACTAACTAACTACATTCGACAGGACGGCGCTGCGGCCTGACAGCCGTGGCCTCCCCAACGCGCCCCTCCCTCCCGCCGCACCTCCAGGATGTGTAGGACCGAGTTGTCGTACACCACTAGCAGCCCCGAAACCCTGTCGTCAGGCCCGTCCGAGTATTTGCTGATGAGCGGCTCCCAGAAGCCTGCGGGGCGGTGTGGATCCGGAGCGGGTAGCTAGACAACTCACAGCGTCATAACCCCCTCACCCCTCACCGCCGTGGGTTCGCGGATTCTCTTACAAAACACCCTCACCGCCCGCAAGACGCTATCCGGACTGCATCCTATCACACGCTACACACCCGCCTCCAAACCCTCTCCCCTTCCAACCCACGTTGATGCCACTCAACGCTGCGCCAGGGGCCTCCAGCCTGCGAGGTCGCCTTCGCTCCGGAGCCAGGGCCCAGCCCGGCAGCCCCGCCCTCAGCTTCGGGTTCAGGTCCGGGTTGTAGCGCGGCACAGAGCACTACGCGGCCCAGGTTGCTGCTCGGCTGCGGCATTGGGGGGGATGAGGGCGGTGAGGGTGGTGAGGGTGGTGAGGGTGGTGAGGGTGGTGAGGGTGGTGAGGGTGGTGAGGGTGGTGAGGGTGGTGAGGGTGGTGAGGGTGGTGAGGGTGGTGAGGGTGGTGAGGGTGGTGAGGGTGGTGAGGGTGGTGAGGGTGGTGAGGGTGGTGAGGGTGGTGAGGGTGGTGAGGGTGGTGAGGGTGGTGAGGGTGGTGAGGGTGGTGAGGGTGGTGAGGGTGGTGAGGGTGGTGAGGGTGGTGAGGGTGGTGAGGGTGGTGAGGGTGGTGAGGGTGGTGAGGGTGGTGAGGCGGCGAGACAGCCAGCCACTGCAGGCTCGTTTCGTGGCCACCTACCCACCTACCCTCCTACCCACGTACTCGCTACAGCTCGCCCCTAGGACCTCTCCTGGTTGCGGAGGGGCGACCCGCCGTCGTGCGGTAAGCGAAGCTCGCTCGGTCGACGAAGCTCGCTCGGTCGACGAAGTTCGCTACCGTGCCACAGCCAGGCGTCCCGTAACCCCCACGCCGCGTCATGTACGACAGACCCAGGCCCGCACACCAGGGCGGCACAACCCCCACCTTGCTGCCCCGGGGCCGCAGCTGGTAGCTGGCGATCTGCAGCGACCCCCCCACAGCAGCCGACGCAGCTGAGTCCTCCAGCCCCTGCCCTTGCGGGATCTCTTCCTGCTGCTGTTGCTGCAGCTGCTGCTGCGACGACGGCGGCGGGACTTGTACGACAGCAGTGGCGGCGTCGCCGGTGCCGGCCGGTCCCGTCGCCTCCACATCCACCACCACACCGTGACCCAGCATGGAGTCGGTGCCCGTGGTCCCGCTGGCTACAGCCGGCGGCGCTACAGTCCGTAGCGATGCTTGCTTAAGAGGCTGCTGCGGCTGCTGCTGCCGCTGCTGCCGTTGCTGGGGATTGCGAGGCTGGCTGCGCACCCAGGACAGGACGACGGAGCGTACAAGGTTGAAGGCCACCATCGCCAGTACAGCCGCGCCCGCCGCCCAAGCCAGCGCTGGCGGCTTTTCAGACCCAGACCTGTCCCTCATGGGGCCCGATGGGGCGAGTGAAGTCAATGTGGGCCATGTGAGCATTGCCTTCCGTGAAGGGTGGGGGGTCACGGAGGCTCCCAGCCCGACACCGTCGGGGGGCCGCGGGGCGGAGCTTGTCGTACCTCTGTACGGAAGAGGGGTACTGCACCGGCTGGCTACGCCACTGCTGTGGAGCGGAGTGACAGGTGGCGAGGTCGCCGCGCGCTCTTCCTTTGTACAAGCTATTGACTGCGCAGCAGCCGCCCGCCTTGCGAAGGGTGCGATACGGCTTCACGCATGGCGGAGTGGGCGGCAGTACGGCCTGTTTGACCGTAATGCCGCCCTTCATCATCGTGGAGGCCCGGCGAACTTAGGTGCGGGAATTAGCGAGGGGCTGGGCGGTCTGGTCTGTCGGTAATCGGCGCTAAGGCAGGTCGCCGGCTGTTGAATACTTCACTGCGACAAATGTAAAAATGTAATAATACCTTCATATTCTTTATAAATACAAGCTTGGTAAGAGTATGTCACCCTATGTCTCGAACTCTTCATTTGCAAATCGTCTGTCGTGGATTTCACTGTAGTACACACGTATTATTATCATCAACATTAACTGCGCACAAACCGCTGGTGTGTTGACACGGTTGGGTGTTTCCGCAGCCTTTGGTTTCGGGGCCCACTGACCCGGCGGGACATCAATTGCAATATGCGGCACTTGCTTAGTTGCCCCAAAGCTATGAATGAACTACTGTGCTGTGACATATCAATTATCATATGTGCATTTGAGGCATAGCAGTAATTACGCAAGCGATTAGGGGTTGTGCATGCACTCGATAGCACAACCCAAACAATGCCTGGCGACGAAGTCGTTCACCTGGTGACGGCGTCCTTTTGACGTTTTCTCACCAGGATTTATCACGGCATGGTGCTGTATGATGTATGTTTATAGGCTGCAAATCCATAAATCGAAAACTGGGGCTGATCCACGTTTGCAGCAAGTCCGGTCAAATTAATGGAAAGTAATTTTACAAAGTGTTTCAGCGCAATAAGGGGGCCAAGGGTACCCGGATGCACCCCTACCTTGCCATCAGATCACGCACGCCGCTGACTTCTTTCCGCAAGCCGAACAGTGACCATCTTGTAATTTTGTATAAATAGTGTTATTTGCACAAACTATTACCAGTATCTAGGCGTCCTGAGCGGGCTCGCCCTGCTCGCTCTCCAAATGCTGGCGACTCGTCTGCGGGCGCCGTCTTGTGCGTTCCAGGCGCGCGGCCCTTCGCATTATCTTCGGGTATCAAGGATGGTTTGCAACGCGTCAGCATCCGCCTCACAGCAGGTTTGCATCGCGAGCGGTTAAGGACCGGTTCTCCATCTCCCAATGTTCGTTCTGCGCGGGAGCATCCAGCGCTGCAATGGTCACAACATATTCTTCAACTGCTCGCATTCAATAATGCACCTCACTTGCGATCGTCATGGTATTTCAACGCGTGGCACTAGTTCCCCCTCAACAAAACACAATGCTAAACAACCGTTGGTGCTTTGGCCGGTTCGTCACACCCACACTTGCAGGCGTTCACAATTGTGGGCGGCGGCCGCGTCGGCCAGGCATTTGCGGACATGGGCTCGGGCAACGATGTAAGGCCCCCAACCAGAAGGGGCGGAACGCGATGGGGGTAATGCGGGGATGCGGACACGCTTGACGAGGAGGGTATAATGGACAGTAAAGGCACGGGAGGGTTTTAAGGGTCGAGCCGTGGGCAAAGAGACGAAGGACGTGAATTGGGTCAAGTGACCTCAGCGTCGATAGCTGGGAGCGGCTCAGCAAGGGAGTCCTTGCGGCGCACTGGGTTCTTGCCGCCCCTGGAGCGTTCATTTAACCTGCAAGATGTGACCTCACGTGGGGCCGCCCTTTTGCCTCCCTTGCCCTCACCGTCCTTCCCCCCTCCCCTCGCAACCCCTGCAGGTGGTGGTGACACGCGGCAAGCCCGTGGAGGGCCCCCCTGGACCCATCGTGGTGTGCACCCGCAACGACGATTTGCAGGTGGGGTCCAGGGAGGGGAAGGGGACTGGCGGGGCAGCAGCCGCGCGGGGCGGGGCGGTCACGAGGACGAGAGCTGCTGGACGACGTGTATTAGCCGTACCTGCGCCCTGTACGGCACATGACACGAACCCAGCGTGTGCGCCCGCTTTGCGCCTGAACCCAGCTTGCAGCCCGAATCACGGCGCACAGTCCCATCCAGAACCCGTCCCAACCACCAACCACCCAACCACCCAACCAGCAAAGACACCCTCCCCACGGCCTCAGTTTGCCCCACCGCTCCGCCCCCTCACCTCCAACTCCCACGTCGTACAGGCCGTGGTGGACTTGACCCCGCCGGAGCGACGCACTGGTGGGTACCGCAGCGAGGAGGCAGCAGCGCGGCAGCGGGGAGGCAGCGGGGAGGCAGCGAGACGGCGGGGAGGACCTCCACGGCAGTGACAGGGGGCTACCCGGGGGCAGCGAGGAGTCCACACCCAGGGTGTGCCATCACCGCCGCCCCACCCCGGCTCCGGTACCGCTGCGACACACGAGGGCCCTGGTGCACCTGCCTTGCCTGCCCTGCTGGCTCCGCGCTGAGCCGCCCTAGGCTGCTGTTGCGGCTGCTTGTGGCGAGACGGCACACCTGCGATTGCAGGCAGGTGGTATCCTAGACCAGTCCATTCCTCGGCCCACACCGCACCCCTCCCCTTTCCACTGGCGTCTCTCGCCCTCCCCGGCCACCTCCTCAGACCTAGTGTTCATCCAGAACGGCATGCTGCAGCCCTGGCTGGACGCGCGGGGGTTGGGCGAGAACACGCAGGTGGGGGCGCGGAGGGCGGGGAGGGGCCGATGGGGGCGGGAGGTATGAGGAGAAACCCGTGGGTTGGCACTGGAGGCGCGAGGGGGAGCATGGGCGCGGAGATGCTGGGTTCAATGTTCGACTGCTGCGGGTATGCCGCGTAAACCCCTATAACCGTAAAAACCGCGCCGCGGGCTCGGTGTAGGCACACTGGGTCAAGTGATGGCCTCCTGGGCACGCGCCTCGTGTTGGCGGGGGTCTGCCCTGCACCCTGCGCCCTGCGCCCTGCACCCTGCACCCTGCACCCTGCACCCTGCACCCTGCACCCTGCACCCTGCACCCTGCACCCTGCACCCTGCACCCTGCACCCTGCACCCTGCACCCTGCACCCTGCACCCTGCACCCTGCACCCTGCACCCTGCACCCTGCACCCTGCACCCAGCGCCGCGTCCTGCGGCACCCTCTCTCACGGCGCCCTCCACCCACCGCCGTCACTCCTCCGCAGGTGCTGGTCTATTTTGCAGTGGCCAAGAAGGGCGACAAGCCCACTGACGGCAAGACGGACGTCAACCCGGAGGGGCTGACTGCTGGTGGGTGGTTGGCGGTTGGCGGTTGGTGGGCGGCTCAGGGAGTGCGTGAGCAGGAGGTGTCGGCTGCCGACAGGCCCGCTTTACGGTGTCCCCTCTTACGGTAATTTACCGCGCCGCCGCAATGTTGCCCTGGACCCCTCCCCTCCCGTGCTGCAGCGTACGGCAAGCATGCGCAGACGGTTGCTGACCGGTTGCACTCGGGCGGCCTGAGCTGCAAGGTGGGGGTTAAGGGCGGCTGGGGAGGTGGTGAGAGCATGAGGACGGGAAGCTCGGCTCGCGGCATTGTTCACGCCTGCAGATACAGCACTGGTTGGCCCGAAGCCTGGGTCGTGTGGTGGTGGGGAGGTGTACGGTTGGTTAATTTCATTCAATCGCCGTACATGTCGTACTCTTGTAGGTGCTGGCCAAGCAGGACTTCCAGCGGGCCATGCTGGAGAAGCTGGTGTGGATCAGGTGCGGGTTGCGAGTAGTGAGCGGGGAGGGGAGAAGAGGATCCTAGCTGCCGCCTTGCGGACCACCTACGACTTCAATACACGGAGCAGAACATCTGATCTGTGCGTGCCACTGAGCCGCAACCACAATGCCGCCCTCGCGGCCATTAGCTCGCCACTCGCAACTTCCCTCCCCAATATACGCAAGGATCATTACCGACATGTTAACAACCAAAACAACCAGCAACCAACAAGTCCAACCCCGCTTGTTCCTTGTGTCGGTTGTCGGTTGTCGGTTGTCGAACCAACGCAGTGCCTTCATGCTGGTGGGCGCCAAGCACAAGGTCACCGTCGGCGAGGTGGAGTCGCGGCACGGCGCCGAGGTTTCGGAGCTCATGAGTGAGCTGTGCGGCGCGGGCGCCCGGGAGCTGGGCGTGGATCTGGCGGGCGGCGAGGTGGCCCGGCTGAACGCGTACGCGCGGAGCGTTGCACACTTTCCCACTGCGGTCAAGGAGGTGCGTGTGTGTTTGGGAGGCAGCGGCGCGCGGCAGCTGGGGCTGGGGCTGTGTGAGGGCTGATCGTGGCGGCAGTCGTCGCGGTCAGGGCTGGTTTGGATGTGTCAGGGTGGATGACGGGGAGGGAGAGGCAGAGAGGGCCGGGGAGGGAGGCTACCGTCCCATGGGTCGCGTTGCAGGCGATCGGCTGGGCAGTCATGTGTGGCTTACATCTGAAGCCCGGGTGGACTCGGCCTGACACGATGGGTTTTTTATTGGGCGGCGATCCTGCTGTCGTACGTTCCACTGACTTGCCAAACTGTACGACACCTAACATATGTGTATTTCCCCGTACCCCTCGAAACCCCTCTCAGTTCCCCTGGCGGAACGGCTGGTTTTATGGCCTTACGCAGAAGGCTCTGGCAGCTGGCCAGCCCGACCCCTGCCCCCTGCACACCGCCCTGCTGAAGGAGGTTGGCGCCGTGTAACGAACGCGGACGGCAAACTTCTATTGTAAATTGAAAACATTGTGCTCTATCATTTGCATTTGGAGAACCTACAGGTTCAGAAAGCATGGGTCTTGCGATTGACTGCATTCACGTACGCTCTCCCATGGATAAAAGTGGAAATCTGATAAATTGTCGTTGGCGTCATCCTGTAATACTTTTTTTACAGTCACAGGTTGCTCAGCGACCACCTGCAGCATCGCTAGTGCGTGACTGTTCCCGCGACTAGGATAAGATGCAGCTCGCTAATCGTCCTGCCGTTCGCGGCGCGGCCGTGCGCCCCAAGGCTGGAGCGCGCCGGATGCAGGTTTGTGATCAGAGTGATATGTGCCTGGGAATTTGATGTTGATCGGGGAGCGCTTGTAGCCGTTAGGTCGACTCCAGCGGCTACACGCCTGGCACATTTGCGTGCATCGATCACTTTACGTTTGTTAGAAGACCAGCGTTTATTAGGACTGCTTTTCCAACTGGCCTGGGCCGTTCTTATGGGTTCGGCGCCACGACCGATGATGTTCAGGTGTGCGCTGCCGCGCGCTACTCGAACTGGCGTGAGCAGCTTGCCAGCTCGCCGGCGAGCAGCAGCAGCAGCAGCAGCAGCAGCAGCTCTACCGAGTCGAAGAAGATTCTGATGATGGGTAAGTTGCCCTGCGGCCACTTCGCGCATTTGCGCGCCACGCCGGGCCGCATTTGCCAGAAGGGTCGCTCTCGTTGTTTTTGACGTGGTTTTCCATACCACCTCATTCAAAGTCAGCAACCATGAAGCTGTGGGTTTTGAAAGCTAGCGCACGCCCGCGACTGTCCTGTGCCCGGCACAAGCGCGCCTCTCCTCGTGCGCTGAACGCCCTTATCCTATTGCCCCATCACGTGGTCATCCGTACGCTGACCATCCCGCACATCACTGGCCCCCGCTCACCCACACCCTCACCCCCTTCTCCCCCTCCTCCGCCCCCACCTCCCCCTCCCTGCTTCCCTCAGGCGGCACCCGCTTCATCGGTCTCTACCTTGCTCGCCAGCTAGTGGAGGCCGGCCACGAGGTGACGCTGTTCACCCGCGGCAAGAAGAAGGTGGCGTACGAGATCCCTGACGACACCCCCGAGTCGTTCGCGACCTTCTCTCGCTCCATCAAGCACATCCAGGGGGACCGCATGGTGGGTCAGAGGGAGGGTGGAGGAAGCCAGGGCGCTTGGCAACCCCAGTACCCAATAGCACATGGTGGTGGGGCAGCACCAAATGAGAGCGGGGCGCGTGCGGCACAGTCGTCATCGAAGGGGACAGGGGGAGACTCTTGTCCCCATCGGCAAGTAAGGAGCCTCTGCAGGCAGGATAAAGACCCCAGGCTCCCCAGCAGCCACCCCGCCCGCCTCCTGCCACCCCTCTACCCCCCTTCGCCGCATCCCTACCCTTATCCCCACCACTGCCACCCCACCACTGCCATCCTACCACTGCCACCCCACCACCCCCACCCCACAGGACTTCCCGGAGGTGGAGCGCAGGCTGTCGCGCGAGGGCTTCCAGGGTGCGTGAATGGGTGCCTCGTTGGGAGGTGGTTGCAGGTTGGGGGTCGGAGGTTGGGCCGAAATTCATCTAGGGTGCAACGGCGGTAGGACAGTAGGCGCGACTTCGGGCAGGTCGGGCAGGCGAGTGAGTAAGCAAGCAGCTGTCCACGTGGGATAGCGCGGCTGCAGGCGCAGACAGCGAGCTCGGACGGTTGCAGCGGCATCAGTGACAGAAGGCAACAGCGGACGAGGCACCCGGTGCAACCTGATGCAATGTGTCCCCAGGCGTTTAATATGCGTTGGATCCGATGGCGACCGGCAAGGCGTGCTGGGGCCGCTACGCGTTGGGGGTGCCTGGGGGTTAGGGGAGTGCCTGGGGGGAGGGGAGTGTCCCCGTCCAGTGGGTGGGGCGCAGGGATTAGCGCCCTGTAGCGTTAGCATAGGATCGAACATCGGAAGGGCTTGGAGGAAAAGGAGGGAAGGCCGGGGAGTTCCGGGGCGGCGGACAGCTGCTGGCACGCACTTCCCTAGCTAAGCGCACATCCTTCGCAACGCTTGGTGGGGCGCATTGGCGGGGCGCATTGGTGGTGTCGGGCCGGGGGCGGACGGCTCCAGAGGGCTGACCTGTGGATGGGGATGGAGTGAGTGAGTGAATGGTCGTGGCTTGCGGCTGTCAGCACCTCGATCCTCTTGCGCCTGGGTCAGCTTACTCTGTTGGTGGAGTGCACCCACGGCGGCGTTGAGGGGTACTTCCTCCTTCACCGCTTTTCAGCAGCACCGCCGCCACGATCAGCGGGCCCCGCCGCTGCGATCAGCCAGGCCACGCTGGGCCAGGCCAGGCCCCCCCTTCTGTGGCTACAGAACCGGGGGCGGGCGCATCAGCTGCCGTAGTACGGATCTGCATCGCAGGAGCCTCGTACACATCGCTGCCTCCGCGGCCATCACGTCGGACCCCTTCCCGCCTCCTAGGTCCGCTGCACTCGGCCACACCATCGCCACCATCAGCACCATCAGCATCATTATCATCGTCCTTGCTTCGCCTGGCACTACCTCTCCAACCCCTCCCTCACCCCTCGCCGCACCCTCCGCTCGCCCCTCCGCCGCCCGCGCCCGCAGTCGTGTACGACATCAACGGCCGCGAGGGCTCCGAGGTTGAGCCCGTGCTCAAGGGCACCAAGGCCACCCTGGAGCAGTACGTCTACTGCTCCTCCGCGGGCGTGTACCTGAAGAACGACATGATGCCGCACCGCGAGGAGGACGCCACCGACCCAAAGAGCCGCCACAAGGTGGGCACATGGGAGGGGGCGGGGAAACCGTGGGATGGATACTATGTGTTCGTGTGTGGGGGAGGGGATGGTTGGGTGTGTGTTTTGGGGACGCTGGGGCCCCACCCACGGGGGTGGAGTGGGGTGGGGACCAGGGGCACTGGGCCTTGAGGGATTCGTAGTCGTGAGGAGCTTGGGTGTCGCGTGAAACGACTCGAGGTGGCCGCTTACACACGGCTTACGGCCGCCAGGCCCGCAACAACGTAATATGAGCCAAATTCCACTGTCCGTCCCTGCCCGTCCCTGCCCGTCCCTGCCCGTCCCTGCCCGTCCCGCAGGGCAAGCTCGACACGGAGTCTCTGCTGACCAAGAGCGGCATCAACTTCACCTCCATCCGCCCCGTCTACATCTACGGACCGCTCAACTACAACCCCGTTGAGGAGTGGTTCTTCCACCGCCTCAAGGCCGGCCGGCCCATCCCGGTGCCGGGCAGCGGCATGCAGGTCACGCAGGTAGGCGTGGTTGACGTTCCTACTCGCCTATTTGACGTTGGGAGTAGGGCTTTGGGCACGGGATCGAAAGGGGACGATAGGAGGGTCGGATTCGGCCTGGCAGTTTGTACATTCACTACCGCATCTTGTTGTAGCAAATAGGCCCGCAGCATTTCAGCCCCAGGCTGCTCTGTCCGAACTTCTCGTCGACCCGACAAACCGCCTCAACCAACTAACCGCCCGCACCATCACCTCCGCAGCTGGGCCACGTTAAGGACCTGGCCACGGCCTTCGTCAAGGTCCTGGGCAACAAGAAGGCTGCCCGACAGATCTACAACATCGCTGGTGGGTGCTCCGGCGGTAGCGCGCTTCCCGAGGGCACCCTTGGGGCAAGCATGGAGGCAGCCTGGAGGGGGGACCCTACAGCGCTCAATCCCAACTGAACCCCCACACCCCACAATGCTGCCAACTTGGGCCGACATACAGCTCTTGGTACCTCCCATTGCACATTGCACATTACACAGCAGCCTTCGATGCCATTCTACCGACACACTGCTGACACACGCTGATTTTCTTGTAAGATTGCTGAACCGTATGAGCTGCTTGGAACCCTCGTGTAACCGGTCTTTATGCCACTCTCCTCCTGATTACGTCCGCCCAGGCGAGCGCTTCGTGACCTTCGACGGCATCGCCAAGGCCTGCGCCAAGGCCATGGGCGCTCCGGAGCCGGAGCTCATCCACTACAATGCCAAGGACTTTGACTTCGGCAAGGACAAGGCATTCCCCATGCGCGACCAGCACTTCTTCGCCTCGGTTGACAAGGTGAGAGAAGGGGGGCTGGGAGCTGCGATGCGCCCAGTGTCGGAACCGCGTTTCCCTTCGCCCATGTGTCGCCACCAGGCAGGGGAGATGCGTCCTTTGCCAGTTGGACTCTTACCTGAATCCGCATCAGCCTGTCAAGCCCAAACCGTCCGGAACCACCCGACCCCCTCACCCCGTCGCCTTCGCGTCGTCGTTAAAACTAGTCCGAGCTGTGGTCGATAGCATCATAACCGCATCATAACCGCATCATAACCGCATCATAACCGCATCATAACCGCGTCATAACCGCATCATAACCACTGCCGCACCGCCAACGCACCCGCACCCACAGGCCATGGCTGATTTGGACTGGAAGCCCGAGTTCGGCCTGGTGTCGGGCTTGACCGACTCTTACAAGAAGGACTTCGGCCGGGGCACCTTCCGCAAGGAGGCTAACTTCAAGTGCGACGATATGATCCTTGAGAAGGTCAAGGGAAGCGCGTTCTCCGCGCCCAAGGCCGCCGCCGCCGCGCCCGCCCCGGCTATGAGCCGCTCCAGCTGGAGGTAAAGCGCCGGAGGAGGTGACGGAAGTCGCAGGGTGAGGCGTGCTGTGGGTGCTGAGGCGCCCGGTGGTGTTGGTGTTGGTGGTGATGTCGGGAAGGGCGTGAGCTTGCCGGAGGGTTTGGCGAGCAATGAGGGGGTGGGGAGAGGCGGGGTCATTCGGGTGCCGAAAAACGTGACACAACCTCCACCGACGTGGAATGGCGCGATCGCGGGGCTTTGCTGTCTTAGCCGTACGAAGGAGGATGAGCACCGGCGTCTCACGAGAAGGCGCCCGCGTCTCTTTTGATGTCCGGGTGCCGCTCCAGGAGGCCTGGAAGAGCCTTTTTTCCGCAGTTTCAGTGCCCGATCGACAATAAGTGTCGTGGTTGGGAGAAAGGACTCGGGAGGATGTGTCGTGCATGTGTGCGTGTGTGTGTGCGCGCGCTAAGGTGCGTTACCCAGCTCGGAGGCCGTGGTGTCCGTCTCACGCAGTGTCGTACACCGTGTCGTACGTAGGGAAGCGGGATGGTCGTACGTTTGCAGAGCGACTGTGGTGCAGACGGCGGTGTGCGGCAGGAGTGCCTCGGAAATTTTGCGGGCCGTGGCGTTTCGTTCCACGCGATTTTCGTCCGCAGCCCTCCCCCGGCTACATTTCCCGCCGGGGCCCGGATCCGAGTGCCGCTGCCCACGCTGCTGCAGCACCGTCTGCGCTTCGATTTGGATCCCAGCTTGGCCTGCTGTAATTCGTACTGCACTGGATGGCGTGAAACGCAGCCGTAGCGCATGCCTTTTGCAAATATAGCTAATAAGTTGCGCAACCCCGTACGCCGGCAAACGCGCTGTGCGACCCTGATGCAGCTCCAATAGTGACCAATGGCAACGACCAAGGGTTAGCCTCCACCTGCCTCCACCGCTCCATACATCGGTGCATCAGGACAGCTAGTTTGCAACGCACCAGCACCCGTGCAAACAAATGTGCTCTAGCCTGCTTAACAACTGCAGGGCAACCATTTTGCCGGCGAAAATATCCGATTAATATCGAGCGGCCCGACGTAATGCGGACGGGCGCCGGCTCGCCTCCAAAGCTGAAGATCAACTTTGAGCTCACAGCCCGTTACGTCAAACATCGCTACGCAAGGCAAGCCACGCATCTCAGCTGGTGCTCTTACGTAAGACGCCCACGTGCACTGACTGCTCGTCCACGTGTACGACCCCCATGAGTATACTTGCAGGAATCCTCCTCCAAAAAGGCAACCTAGTCAGTTGCGGCTCAGGCAAAATACGCTGCCGCCCTTAAAGTCACGTCGCGCTGTGCTCTGCAAGTCCATCCAACGGTACGGCCGCAGGCACATCCAAAAAACAAACACCGATATGGCGCTTCACGACAAACTGCAACTAGTCATGCGACGGTCGGCTGACTGAGCTCGTGTCTGTTAAGCAACATATAATACTGCCGCATAAATCGACACGAACAGGGAATGGAAGGACCTGGGAGTTCACGTGTATATGGAAGGGCGGGGAGGGCGGGCGGGGAGGGGAGCAGATGCCGAGAATGTCACGGCTCCGGCCCCCTTGCTGCAGCGACAGCAAACCCGCAGCCGCAACCTCTTCCTCCCGAAGAATGTGCGCCAACTACCAACCTTACCACGCATAACGGACACAACTGCTTTGTGGTGCACGCGACCACCTGCTCTGTCGACACAACATACCGCTCTGCCTCGTTCGTTTGCGGCAACCCCAACCGCCAACTTCCCAAATCAGCAACTTACACAACCTGCTATCCATCCGGCTTCACAACCTTCGGATCCATTTGAGATCCAATGCCCACGCCTTTCCACACCGCCTCCCTCTCTTGATCCGTGGCTCTGCCCGCTCTCCACCCTGGATGATTAAAACTTCTCCTTCACCCTCCTAAATGTGCCCCCTCCCCTCCCGGGTTGCCTCTCAACCTTCCCTTCTCGGGTTTCCTCTCAACCTTCCCCCTCCAGGTTTCCTCTCAAATTCCCCTCCGGGTTTTCCTCCTCCCCCCCCCTTCACGCCAGCTCGAACCCCTCACGCCAGCTTCAATCGCATCTCCGCGCCGTCTCCGTCCGGCCCTGCAGCCGCTGCCTCCTGCTGCTGCCGCTGCGCGAAGCTACTCAGCCGCATGAGGGGCAACAGCAGCAGCAGCGCCACTCCGCAGGCGGCAGTGAGCGCCGTGAAGAAGGCGGACCACCCGAAGCGGGAGATGATGAAGGACAGGGGCACGCCTGGGGGCCGCGGGCGCACACCGGCCACAGCAGCCCGGGCAGGAGCGGAAGGGAGGGCGCAAAGGTGGGGGCTCGTCAGGAAGTGGAGTGCCGTACACTGGCACTCCATACGGGGATCCGTAGTTACGGTAGGGTTAGACAAGGCAACGCAGGCGAACCCTGTCCCCTTTCGGTCCGCACCTCCATCGACCTCGGCCCCACCTCGTCCCGACCCTCCCGCCCACCACGTCCCACGCGCCCACCTGCGTTGGCCGCCCCCAGGTACGCCACCCAGCCCAACACCCCCTGGCTGGCGCCCACGCTGGCTGGGTGGACCAGCTCCGCACCGCACAGCCCGATGAGCATCTGCGGCCGCCGGGGGACGGGTTAGCGCCGCATGTGTTTGACGTTCAAGGAATGACGTACGTTCGGGCGGTCTGGCGGCGAGAGAAAGGACACTTAGCACTTAGCATTCTGGTCCGTATGCACGACATCCCGTACGCACGACATCCATACGGACGACATCCGTACGCACGGCATCCGTACAAACTCCGTATGCACGACATCGCCGTGCACGCCGTCCGTATTGACGATATCCGTACCCACGACATCCCTGACCTCCATCGCAATTACACATTTTACGCATGCGAACGACCTCATGTGTGCGCCTCCTCCTCCACCAGCCCCTACCTGCGGCCCGTATATGCAGAAGCCAATGGCCGCCACCGACAGCCACTGCACCGCCGGCGGGACCCCAGCCGGCAGGGCCTGGAAGGCCGCCAGGGTCGCAGCCAGAGCCGCCGTGTAGCCCATGACCACCTGGCGCACGTCGTCCGGGAGGCAGCGGGGCAGGGGCAGGGGCGGGTGGCGTGATGGTGATGGTGGTGGTGGTGGTGGTGGTGGTGGTGGGGACGGCGGCGGCAGGCTAAGGGGGACGAGGTCATGAGTCGAAGTCGCGTGCTGCGGGCTCCCCCCATACCCGCCTCCAGGGAGGCTATCCTCTCATACCCGCCTCCAGGGAGGCGCCCCACGCACCTGCACTCTCTTGCCCACGCTGCCGGCCCCGGCCGCCCCCTTGCCGCTAGCGACGCCGGCGGCTGCACTCCTGCGGATGAGCAAGTCGGACAGCCGGCCCGCAGCCAGGCCGCCCAACAGGCCACCCAGCTCCAGCCCCGAAACCCGTACGGCGGCCTGGCGTGGGTTTAAGGGGCGCGTGGAGCGGTCAGGTTAGGACTTAGGAGGGCACGGCGCTGGGGCAGAGGACGGCAGTGGCACGTCCGGCTGAGGGGCTATGGCTCAGTGCAAGGCTGGCCGTTGGTGCAGCCAGCTGCATCGAGCTGCTGCTGCTGCGACTGTCGTCGCCCGAGCCCGCAGGCTTCGCTCCGAAACCCGCACCTGCGCCGCGTCCGGCACGCCCTTCTCGCTGATGAGGTAGAAGATGGTCCAGGAGGTGACGCCCTGGGGACGGTGTGGTGGGGTATGGTGTCGTTTGGGGATGAGCAGGAGTGGGTGGAGTGGGTTTTTATTGGACGGGCTTAGCTAGGCAGCTCGACTAGCAGCGAGGGTTATCGGAAGGCCGATACTCAAGGATGGTCACTTCAGCACTATCCCCAATGGCAGGCTCCGGCGTCATGGCGGCATGAAGCAGACGAACCCACTGAGCAGTGCTCGAGTAGCGCCCGCTCTACGGTACGACGCTCCTCACGACCTCCGTCGTACCTGTCGTACGACGTATATACAAAAGTACGTCAGCGCCAGCGCCCAGATGTATGGGTTGGACAGCACGTTGTCGATCGCGGTGCGCAACACGCCGGGCTGCTTGCTGCTGCCGGTGCCGTTGGGTGCCGCTTCCGCAGCCGCGCCCGACCCGCTGCTGGTGCTGCCGCTGCTGCTGCTGGCAACCTCCCTGGCAGGCTGCTTGTCCCCACCGCGCCGCGTGGTGGCCTCCTGCTGCTGCGCTGGCTCCACCGCATTGAAGCCAGCGTCCTGGGGCGTGTCCCTTGGGTCGGCGAGCGGCGGGCGCGTAGGGCGGCGAGGCGAGTGCGGGGGGGGGGGGGAGGCGAGTGGAGGCGGCGAGGCGGAAACACACCATCGAACGACATGGCCGCATGTGATGCTTGTAGCCGACGCCGACACGTGCCCCTGTGGCCGCCTTGCCCAACCCAGCGAGTTGCCAAAGCCCTTTCTCCTAGGTATGCGTTTCACGCCACAGCAATACACACCAGCCCCCGCGCCCCCGGCCCCGCTACCCCGCCTACTTCGCTTACCTGCACACCAGGAGCACGTACACCCCCAGCGCCAGCCCTGCCAGCCCGGGCGCCCACATGCCCCAGCGCCACCCAGCGGCGTGCGCCGCCGTGGCGGCCACCAGTGGCGACAGGAAGCCTCCAGTGTTGTGCGCCACGTTCCACAGCCCCCAGTAGGTGCCGCGCTCACGCACGGGGAACCAGGAGGTCAGCATGCGCGCGCAGGAGGGGGCGCCGACGCCCTGAGGGAGGCCACGTGGGTTAGTTGTTTGTTGGGTTAGGACGTCAGACGCGTGTTTGTTAAGGCGCGGGTTGAGTTGCGACTTGTTAGTTCAGTTGGCCTCGTGGTTGCGGGGGGAGACGCTTCCGCAACGAGCTGGGGACGCGTTAGGAGGGCGAAGCGGTATGGACACACACACACGCATACAGCCACGCGCGTATCATACACATGCAGCCAGCGCTCCCCGCCGGGTCCTCCCCCGCACCGCCAACTGCCAACCGCTAACCGCTACCTGCATGAGACCGTTGAGCGCCCACATGGCCGCGAACCACGCCAGCCCGTTGCCCGCCCCCAGCGCCAGGTTGCAGCCGGCAGTCAGCATAAGGCCCCCGCCCAGCAGCAGGCTGGGGCTGAAGCGGTCGCCCAGGATGCCGCTTACGAACTTGCTCATACCTGGCAGCGAGTGAAGAGATTTGCATGGCAGGAGGGGTTGCGTGGGTGAGTTTGGAGGAGGTGAAGGCGGTGGATGCGGGGCATGGGAGCACTCAGACGGGACAGGGACGTGGGCGCGAGCGTTCACCTGGGTGAAGGAAGCACCGCGCGGAACGAGGTAATTAATACGGCGCCAAGCGTGGCTAGCTGGTGGGCCCTAATTAGGCAAATGGCGGGTCCCTCGTTGGGCACACGTGGCCAACCAATTCATAGCACGCCCAAACGGCACTACTCTCTCGTTTTTCGCCGTACCATATGCGATGGGGAAGATGGACGTCATGGTGCCGACCTGTGCCAGCGAGAAGTTCAGCGAGGGGTCCGCCACCATGACGGGGGCCGTGTAGGTGAGCGAGTTACGGGTGAGGTAGTAGGCGGCGTAACCCAGAACCAGGCCGCTGAACACCAGCAGTCGCCGGGCGGCGAAGCCGGGCGGCTGTGGCGGCGGCGAGATGGTGGTGCTGGGGGAAATTGACGGGGCAGCTGAGTCCGCTGGGGTATCACTGGCGGGGTGAGCGGCGGCAGTTGCGGCTGAGGTCTGGGGGGGGAGGGGCGGGATGGTTGGGGGTGGATGGGGTGTCGGGTTTTGTGGAGATAAAGCCCTATGGTTACGAGGTTGGCGCGCGGTTGGCGACAGGTGCCTGTTCGGACAGTTTGACGCACGCACCTCCGTCGCTGTCGTGTCAGATGACGGTAACGGTACGCCATTGGTATCAGGCGAGACGGAACCGCGCTCTTCCCGGTAGCCGGCCGGGACCAGATGTGGCTGCAGCCGGCGCGGCGTCGCCACCGCGCCTGGCCGTGGGGTCCATGTCGATAGGCTCGGCGATGAACTACTACATAGTGCAGAAGGAATTGGCTAAGTGGCGCGCGCCTCCAGGTCGAACAGCACTGTCGCTCGGCGCCGGCCGGCGACGCTGACGTCACTCACCCCGATGCTCGATGCAAATGAACGGCTACCCTATTAATTGACAGCATTTATATTATAAGAAATCAAGTGCATGTAGCGTCTACAGAAAGAACGCAGGCGACGAAAATCACCGCTGGTGACTTCAATTTATTAAGACATAGGTTTGCTCTAACAATGAAGTAAAGGCGCTTTCCAAATTAATTTGGTAACGGGCAGTGTCTTCAATGGAGAATGACGTACAATTGTTGACACATTATAGCAGGGAATTATAGCTTTGGCCGCCTCCGAGACCAAATTTGACTCTAGCGTTTCAAGAAGACAGCAGCTTAAGGTATTCGCCTTACAGGTTATCCTTTTTGCATATGTAGTGTTTTGCCATTCACAGCAAGGCCGTTGATTTGGATCGATTGTTTGGATTCGCATTTCGCTACGCTTCCGTGCTTCAGCCTCAGTGAACCCTTATGTGTAGTCATCGCTGATAACCATAATGCAATAGGTATCAATATTTAATTGTAAAAGTAGAGTCACATTCCAGCGGCAGCTGCAATACCCGTTAGTAGAAGGAAGGACGAACAGCTTCACAGCCAGCCCTAATGACGCTGCCACTCAATCCAGTGAATCCTGGATTTGATCTGCGGCTAAGAAATCTTACGGGTGAGCCCACTGCGCGTCTGGGAGTGTCGGCCCAGTTCCCTTCCTTCCACAGCCTAACGTTGCTCCGTCGTTCCCGATGGCCTCACATCATGAAATGCAGACCGTAGAATTGTGTCGAATTTGTTCCTTCAGCAGTTGCTCTACTACCGAATCTTTTTCAACTTCGCCTGGTTAGGTTTCTGGATGGTATTCATCTTTCGTGAAGTGAGTACCTGGTCTCGTGGTTTCAGTGAACCATTCGTTGGCGCATTACGTTCATGGGATGTCGGCGGCTTGATGGAGGTGCTGTGCGTGCACGTCTGCAGTACTGGCGAGGACTGACACTTAAGGACAACGATATCGTCAGGACCATCTTTTTCATTTTCTGGTTCCTTGCCGAGCCCGTACGCATGATTGCCGGCTGGTATGGCAACCTACAAGAGAACGTGAGTAGCGCGCCTGACGGGGTGTGCAGGTGCCCCTTCATGCCAGAGCCCATGCAATCCCCTTATGACCCCCTCTGACTTGACGCCGCTCCCTTCGCGCTTACGATTACTCCATGCTTGCTCCTCCTCCCGCGTGTGACAAACGACAATACCTCGATCGTCAGTTGCCATGGCTCCTCATGTTCAGCATCCTTTCGCTGTTCCCGGAGCTAGGAACCGTCCTGTACCTGCTAGTCGGAACCTACGTAAGACGGGCATCGCTGTCCGGGGCGTTAACTTGGTTGCGCTCGTAATATTCCCTTACTTTGCTTTGCTGCAATGTATCCGACCTCACCCCATAGCCACCGGTTGTCCCGCTTGATGCGGGTGTCCGCAGCGACGCAACGCCGCCACCAGGGCGGTGCAGATAGTAATGCTTCTTCTGCAACTGGTGGAGATGTTCACTGGCATTTATACGGTGAGGGGAGAGGGCGAGCAGCCCGTGTACGCGGCAAAGGAGAGGGGTTTGAGCAGAACCCGCAGGTCGGCACTTTAAGAGATGAGTAGGAATCGTCAGAGGCGAGGGGGGCCACTGCCCTCATACTCCCAGGGCACTATCCACATACCTTGCTCACGAGCGACCCACATAGACGTGCTGGCCACTCCTAACTTAGGTTGTTAACATAACTGCTCACACCTCAGCATGCGAGACCCGTCCTGGCCGGGTGCTAGACGGCCAGGTGTGCCCGATAGGCCCTGCCACGCGTAATAAACACGCCAGCACCTCACGACACGAGACGCCGAAGTTCACTGCGTTGCTTGCACGCCTACGCCGCTCGCCAAAGCTCCTGAACACCGCTCCCCAACTCAATACGCCTGTCTGCACTTCACCCTCCTGCACCCTCCTGCTTCAGTGCTTCACGATGTATCAGCAACAAAAGCGCCAGTTCTACTTGTTCGAGTACGTGCTCAACCAGCGGAAACGACAGCAACGCGTTGGCCCCGGTATTGGTTCTGGCAATATGGTGCCGCCCCGGTAGCCGGCGGACAGAGATGGGCAGACCGGCGGTGCATGAGGCGCTGCCTCCGCCGCTGTATCGGGCTCGTGAGGGAGCAGCAGCGGCTGGCTGCTGGACGACAGGTGCCGATCCTGAAATGCCTTTGGGTGTTCGCGGTGCTGCCCCGCCGATGCAGTGTGGCTGCCGGTAGCTGCCCCGCCTGGCACCGAGCCCTGCGGCCGGCAGTCCCGGTCTCGCGCTCCGTGCACGCCCCGCCTCCTGCTTGCCTTGTCCCGCGCGTGTGCCGGACTCGCGCCATACCGCCCCGCGCTGCCCGGAGTGACGGCAGGCATCTACATTGAATCCGCCGCCGCTGAGTCCACGGGCCTGCACTTCCGCCAGCTGCACCGCGCCGCAGCAACGTCACGCACGTCCCCCACGGGTCTTCCTCGCAACCTGGCTAACGAAGACCATTGTGGACACTACCTGGCGGCCAACCCACCATTACTCTCTACCCTCCCGACAATCAGCGACCACGACTCCTCCCCCAAACCCAACACCATCATCACCAGCAGCACACATCGCTCCCCCAGCACCAGCCCTCCGGCCGCCTCGCCGCCTCAACCCCTGCATGGGCAGATGGGCCGCCGCGCCGGCGCCGGCGCCGCCTCCGTCCCGTCCGCCTTCGCCGCCCCCTTGTCCGCGTACTCCATCGCGCCGCTCTGCTCAAACTCCAGCACGTCCAGCGCCACCACGCAGCTATGTGCCACGATGGGCTCGGGGTCTGTGGCGAAGTCCCGCAGCAGGCTGATGGTGACGCTGTCAGCGATAGCTCCCAGCGCCTCCGCGGCTTCGTGGCGAACCATGGCGTGTTCAGCGGCGTCCTGGGGAGAGCGGCAGGGGGATACACACGGCGGGTTTGGAGGGTGAGGTGGGCACCAAGCGGTGGAGGTGGCGTGGAGCCGGTTGTGGTAAGGGCGATGTTGTTGGCAGGGTGGGGTGAGATGGCGTGGGAGGGCGGCGGAAGGGCGGCAAGGCCCGTGTGGGCGGGGATTGTGGAGCTGGTAAAGGGGAGGAGGGGTTTGGTCGGTGCGGGAGGGTGGTGGTGCGTGGTTGGCCTATGACGCTGGTTTGCTGTTGTGGGCGAGGGCAAGCTATGGGAGGGGATGCGCGCAGTGATAACGGCTTCGAGCGTGGGATCGCGCGTGGCGCCGCAAACGAATGAACAATTGCTGAACGAACGGGGGTAGCAGCAACACTGCGAAGACGATGAGAACCGACAGTATTGTTCATAAGTGAGCACTGAATTTTCCAAACTTGCAAACTTTAGGTAGGCAAGGTCTTCGACGTTTTCCTCCTAGATATTTAAGCGGCCAAAGTTAACTTGTATGCAATGAGTGCTAAACCGTGGTACGGGTGGGCGTCGGCTTCAGCTCCCAGGTGGCCTTCATTCGAGGCGTCTTGTCCGCAAGCAGGCAAAGGCCTGGCACACGTGCCTTGTAAAGCCTGTCGCGGACATCCATCCAAGACGGCAAAGCTCGCATGCCTTCCAAACACCACCGCGACACTACAACCAACCGAGCACCAGCTGGGGCCCTTCCCCGATCCCACCTACCTTCAGCACGTGCGTCAGGAACTCGACTGACTTGGGGTCCTGCATCTGACCCATCACATACGCCACCTCGTGCTTCAGCAGCGCCGACCTGGCGCCGAACACCGCCCCCAGCGCCGCCACCGCCTCCTTGCCACCCTTGTTACGGAGCGCAAAGAGCGCCGAGTAGCGCTGGATTCGGTACAATCGCGTTCGGGGGAAAGCGTTCGGGGGAAGACAAGATTGGGTGGATGGGTGGAACTTGGAAATTGCAATGAGTGGGAGAAGCTACGTCCACGAACACACCATAGCACGTACCAAACGGTAGTCGGCCATTGCAGTCATGGGTCGATGCCACCACACAGCACAATAGGTATTCGTTTGCCGTACAGGCTCGAACGTGCATGCAAGGGCCTCCTCTCGGAGCAGGGCCGTACAGGAGCGCACGTACGTCCGGTATTATTAGTAACGCGCTCCAGAACCACCTACGTCGAACATACGCTTCTGCTCGTCCAGTAGCGTGTCGCGCAGCTCCTCGGTGGGCGTGCTGGAGGGCAGCGCCGGCGTAGGATCGACGCTGTAGTAGGGAGATTCCTCGTTGGAGGCTTCAGGATGGTCTCGGAGCCACTCTATCCGCTGCAGCGCCAGCTGGCACGTCTCAGCAACCTGAGGGAGCGTTGTGACTGGGAGCTCACACGCTGCTGAACGCCCACAAGAATTGCTGCAGCAACCTTACAACACCTGACTATTTAAGCTTGCAGGCTTGCCTTTGCCTCAGTGCCAACCCACAAAAGGCACGCAAGCGGTGTGTTAAGCATCCTCAAAAGAGGTCCCCCCATTCGGCTTCTTCCAAACAACGACAACGCTCTGGCATACCTCCAGCACTGTATCGTCCAGATGTTCCTGTAACGGCACGAGGCAGTCCTCCGTGCCAATGGCGCCCAGGGCCTCCCCTGCCTCGTGCCGTACCCTTTAGTTCACATATGAGTGGAAAGCAAAATTGTCAGACTTCCCACACGCGCTAGCATAAACGTCAGGTGGTCACGGGCGATGCCCAGGGAGTATATGATATGCCGGAGGAAGGGGGGAGGGGCGTGAACCTTGGCACCCGCGGGGCAATTGAGAGGCGGGATGGTGGCCACGCCGCCGCCGACGCAGGGTCGGCCGCAGGCGCACGGCAGGGCCCTGAAGAGTGATATATACTTACATCGCATGCTCTTCCGTGTTGTGGAGGATGTCAGTCAGTACCTCCACAGCGCGCGCATCCTGCCGCTGGCCCAAGCAGAACGCCACATCGTGGCGAAACAGCGCACTCTCATCCTTGAGCGCTGCGTTGTACAGGATAATCCTTGTAAGGATACACCGGTAAGCTTGTGGCAGCAGCTGCTGCAGCGCGCACCTAGTGTGAGGGCGTCATGGGCGGCCGCACCCTTGACGTTCCGTAAGGAGAAGAGAATCCTGTACTTTTCAGGAAGATTCGTGTTGGGATCAACTAGTTTTTGCTTAAGGTCTAGAACGACCGACTCGTCAACCTCGACTAGCGGCGGAGCAGTCATGTTTACAACCGCAGCTTCAGTTCCTACGATATATAGCCAAAGGCGCAGGGAATCCGTTGCGTACGCTTGCTAAGGATTAGTCCCCACGAATTGCAGCAGTCACGTAACCAACTTGCAGTACCACAACCGCCGTCCTGGGATGGGCTTGGGCGAAAATGTTACACATTCTGCGTTTGCAAGCATTTAGGAAGATATTTGGACCCGGCGTCAGGATTGCGGCTTTATGTCCATAATGTTTCACACGAGCTCCTCGCTTCAGCATCTGGCTGGCGCGCTTTTTGGCTATCAGAGTAGATCATTGCTTATAAGAAGTGCTTGTAGCTGCTTTAGCTCGGCCGCGGCTCCTCCTGGCCAATCAGCGGCCATCATCAAACAGCTTCGCGAGCGGAGCGGTGCACCTATCGCTGATGTAAAGGTAAGATAAGGATAGATATGACCAACCATAGCGTCCTGCAATGCGCCCCGTCTTTCCGACGGCGGGACAG
Source organism: Yamagishiella unicocca (assembly GCA_003116995.1). Taxonomy (NCBI): domain Eukaryota; kingdom Viridiplantae; phylum Chlorophyta; class Chlorophyceae; order Chlamydomonadales; family Volvocaceae; genus Yamagishiella; species Yamagishiella unicocca. The sequence continues at coordinate 764,308 of BDSL01000042.1, forward strand.
CCACTTGTGTCGCTGGGTACTCACGGGACAGCGATAGGCGCCGCCAGTGTCACCCACTTAGCTCCGACATTCGCTATAATACGACTGTGACTTACAGTAACCCACACGATACCTCCACTTGCGGGTTGTCTTTGCGCGCATCGCCGCGTCCCTTGTGCTGCGTGCGTCCCCTACAGTCCCCTACCGCAACGATAAGTCGCCCCACCAGCACGTCTCCTGTTATCACGCATTCCTCGATACGCGCCATACCCTCCCTCACAAACTGATGCGCTGCCTCCCATCTAACACCGACAGAATATGCTTGTTGAGAACGGCTGGGACGTGGATAAGGCCTACGACGCACTCCGCAAAAAAGGCCTCGCAGCTGCGGCAAAGAAGGCGTCGCGCCACGCCTCTGAAGGCCTTGTCGGCGCCTCCTTTGCCGCCTCCCCGCTTGCATCCTCCTCTTCCACCGCCAGCAGTAGCCCGGCTGGCGGAGCGGGGTCAGTTGTGGTGGTTGAGCTCAATAGCGAGACGGACTTCGTGGCTCGCAACTCGATGTTCCAGGAGCTGCTGCGGGAAGTGATGGGGGCGGCGCACTCGCTGGGGCAGGCGGCGGCAGTGGGGCCCGACCACCAAATGGATATGGACCAGGTGGGTGCAGGCTGCTCGGGATCTTCGTCTTGAGGACCTCCTCTGACCACCGCAGCCGCGACCACGTTCATTCTCCGAGCATTAAACCTCCAACCGTTTCCCGGGCGCCCGCAGCTGCTCGCCGCGCGCACCCCGTCAGGGCCCTCGGTTTCGGAGGCGGTGACCCAGTTGGCGGCGCAGGTCCGAGAGAATGTCAGGCTACGGAGGGCGTACCGAGTAGACAGCGGAGGTGCTCAGGGGGAAGGGGACGTGCGGGGTCGGGGGCTGGGGCGAGGGGACGCCAGGGGGGCGAGGTCCAGGTTCCGTGGGCGTGCGGTGTGTTGAGCAGCTACAATGGTTGCGTTTGGGGAGACGAGTCCGTAAAAACACGTAGTACGCCAGCCAGCTCCCGACACGCTTCGTCTGCTTCCACCTTCCCTACGCCTTTGCGTGCACGGACATGACCAACGGCAACTGTGCCGCTGCTACGCCTCCACCGCCACCGACGCTCGTCCAGGCGGCCTCGTCTACTCGTACGTGCACCAGGCGGCCGCGCCTGGATTGGGCAAGCTGGCGTCGGTGGTGGTGCTTCGGTCAGACCGCGGGGCTCCGCTGTCCCAGGTGCGGGGCCGGTGGAGCGGTGGTGGCCCCGGGGAGGCCTGGAGCTGGTGACCTGCGGCGAGCCGGGGGTTCGAGGAAGACCGGGCGAGCCGGGGGGCTCCCGCTGCTCCTGTGGCTCCCAACCGTTGTTGTCCAATCCCCAGTCAGTTCACCTTTTACTCCCTTCCGCGGAATCACCCCCAACTCCCTTCCGCATATCGCCCCCAACAACCTTCCGCGTATCGTCCCCAACTCCCTTCCGCGGTATCATGCCCAGCTGCATGCCATGGCCTTACTGCGCTACGTTTTCTCCTGCAATGCCCCCTCCCGTTGTTAGGATGCCGAGGCCGCGTCAAGCAGTGCCAGCTCACTCTTGCAGGCTGCAGGCGAGGGCCTGGCCATGCACGTGGCGGGCATGCGGCCAGCCTACCTGACCCGTGGATCCGTGCCAGCTGACGTGATCGACAAGGAGCGGACGCTGCTGACGCAACAGCTGCAGCAGGACGAGCTGTTCCGGAACAAGCCACCGCAGGTGAGAGCGGGCAGCGGAGCGCAGTGGGGGTTGGGGCGTGGGGTTACGCGGCTTGGAGCGGAGCGACCTGGCACGTGCCAGCGTCCACACGTACCCACCGCATAGCAGCATAGTCCCGCGTGGCCGGCCAGTCAACCGGCGCCGTGCTCCTGAAATTGGGGCCCCGCACCGCCGCGTCTCCAGGTGCTTTCCAAGGTGGTTGAGGGCCGCCTGTCCAAGGTGCTGGCGGAGTGGTGCCTGGCGGAGCAGCGGTACGTACTGGACGAGGCGACCACGGTCGAGCAGATGATGTCCAGGTGCGGACGCGGGGCCGGGAGCGGCCGGGGGAGGGAGTGGGGGGCCGATGTGGTATGAGCATGGTGGACAATGCTGCGGTGAGGAAGGAACGCTGCGTTGGAGAGATGATGTACAGGGGCGTACAGGGGCGAGGGGTCAGGCCCCTCGCGGAAGGCGAGGCGATGGTGGAAGGCGAATCTTCGAGCAAGCAGGGGTTCATGTGCTGGGCGCATGTACAACGTGGCCGGACCAGGACCGTGGGGACGGGGATGCGCGGCCTCTCTCTGTAATCCGATAACCTTAAGCCAGCGTCCTTAGCGCTGAGGACGTTGGCTGGCAGGTTATCGGATAACACTGAGCAAACTCGCCGCAGTTCCTTCTGCGCTTGCGTCCCTTCACGCACACCTCATCACCCTTTTCTCTTCTGTCGTTTATGAATGACCCCAAAAAATCGCTACCTGAGTGTCAACGCGCGATATTCCTCCTCCATCTCACCAGGCTGCGGAAGGAGTCTGGTCGGCCCGCAAACGTGTGCAGCTTCTTGAGGGTGCAGTGCGGCGAGGGGCTGGGCGCCAAGGGTGGCGGCGACTTTGCGGCCGAGGTCGCCCGCATCGTCAGTGAGGCGTAGGTGTGCGCGGGCAGGGCCCGAGTGCTGGCAGAAGGGGCAGGAGGCAGTGGCGGCGGTGTTTGGTATGGGTCGGCGACGGGGACAGGGCGGAGGGGAAGGGGGGAAGCGGAGGGGAGAGGTTGTGGAAAGGTATGGTGGAGGGAGGCCGAGAAATAATGCTCCTAGTTGCCGGTGTCACAGTGCTGCAGCGCCAGCAGCAACCGCAGTGTGGTAGGATTTGCAGGGATGTGCTGAGCTCAGCAGCGGTGCGCTGCTAAAGGCTGTTGATTCGGGCTTGCTTAGGAATGACGGACCTGTCCCAACTGATGCTGCGACAGCAGCTCAAGGCTAAAAGACGTGGTCAAGTGGGACATTCGGACCAGGCAACTGGGTTCGGGATTGCCTTACTTCTTAACAAGGAACACATGCTATTCGTGTGAATGTCACCGCACTTGTCAGTTCCGACGCAGCCGTTCCTGTGTGGCGTCGCTTCGTTGGCGTCGCTTCGTTGGCCATTAGCACCGAGCTTTGATTGCTCCAAGCAGCGTAGCAAGGATCATGTGTATGAAGCCAAGCTGGGTAAAATATGTCACTGCGTTGCGGTATACACGGCTGAAAGGAACCAAAATGAACAGCGCGCCAAAACAACGCGGCTGTTCAGCTGCCTTACAAGCTGCCGCAGCATGTTGACGAAAGTGGTTCCGTATGCACCTGAGGATTTATCCACAAACTGCTATGGTGCACCTAGTAGGTCGCCTCGCTTCTCCGGCTTCAATTCCTGGCATCCCGCGCTTTGGGGCCCTGCCGGGCCCGGCCGCACTTATTGGGTTGTAAACCACATGCAGAGATGAAATGTTTAGAGCAGTTTACCAATAAATAATTATACCGGCGAGGCGAAGTACTTTGCTTGTTGTACGGCATTTAAGGCCATGACGAGAGGCAAGTTCACAAAGGCCAGAACCACCCCAAAGGCGCCCTGTTTCGTCATTGTTAACATTGTTCTTCGCTCCACTAGACTCTGCGGTATATATACATTCACGGCGCTTGTACACCTCCGCGTTCCTAAGCGTACCTTCCTGTCAGGCGGCTCCGATAACCTGTGCTTAGGCGCGTGAGCTCGCTTTTGCTCTGTGCAGAAGCCCAAATGGCGGAGCTCTATCGTTTCGAGAGCTATCCTCCGGTAAGCGGTATTTCCGTGCGTGGGTCGCGCCGAGCGCGGGAGGACGTCGGACGCTGTCCTCGACCCACGCAGCCCTGGCTGTCTTGTTGCTGCAGGTAATGGGCACTGAGTATATAGTACCTGAAGATTACATGGCTTCCAGCCGAGAGGGAAAGGTGAGCGGGGCACTTTCTCTCACGCGCGCGGACAAGGGCAGGATTACGCGGCGTCCTCTCCGACGTCGGCGGGTTACTCAACGGCACAGTATTCAATCCCGTATGCATTTCCTTTCTTTCAGGATGGCTGCGCAAGTTCAGTCTGGGCGCACAAGGGCGCCGCTAATGTGCTCGGCGAGTCTCGCATGAACGTGCGCGCTCTTAGGCCTGGAGCTAAGCGGTTTACGTGCAACGGGGGGATGCTACGGCCTAGCACTCCACCGGAGACGGCGCCGCTCGCGGTGCCGGAGTCGCGCTTCGTCCGGTGCGACAACGACCTCGGGAGCTCGCCCGTCGCAGCGCCGATGCCACCACACCAGCAGCCGAGCCCGTCACTGCCCGTGACTGGCCAATATTCTTTCGGAGTAATCAAGACGGACATCCACGTATCGCCGTTTGCTGCGCTTGCTTCCCAGTTTCTCGACAATGACCTCGAGGACGAGGTCTTGGGGCCGCGGATGGGACTTCTGTGGCCTGAAACGGCGGATATGCACAAGAAAACAGAGAAAAGCTGTGTTGACCGTTCAGAGCCTAGCGCTATGGAAGTCGTCCATTTCACGGAGCTGCCCTCGCCGCCCGCGCGGCGCACGATGGAGGGCGTCGCCGCCGCCGCGGCTCCGGCCTCGCGTAGCGACGATGCCGTGGCGCCCACTGCTGTGACGCCCGCTGCTCTGAAGACGGAGAACGAAGATCAGAACCCGAGGGATAAGCGTCACGAGGCCATCGTCCGCCTTGCCTCGACGGTATCCGAGAGGCTCCGCATGCTGGTGGTCGGGCATTCCAGTGACTGCGGTCGCAGTGGCGAGGAGGCCGCCTTCTCAGCGGCCAAGCCCGCCACCGCCGCCGCCAGTCAGCCGCGGACCCCCGCGTGCTGCATGGAAAGCGCCGCCGACCATTGCTCAGCGGCGTCCACCGGCGCGCCCTCCCTGGCGTCATCGGACGCCACCACATCGCTCTCCTCACGGTCCTCCCTGGACCGCGACTCCGGCGTCGCGGAGTCGAAGGAGGCCAAGGACGCGAATGAGGACACGGAGGCGAACAGCGCCGCCGCCGCCTGCGTTGGTCCCGCTGTCGACGCTGGGCTGGCGAGCGCGGCAGCGCAGCCCCAGCAGCCCCAGCGGGGCCGCCGGAGAGTAAACCCCGCGCCGTCGCAACCTGCGCCGCAGCAGCGCGAGAAGCGCCGGGCCGCAGCTACCGTGGCGGCAGCGGTGGTCGTGGTGGCGGCGCGTGACGACGACGACGATGAGGACGACGACGAGGACTACATCGGGAGCGAGAAGCTGGTCGGTGCCACCGGTCGCCGCGGCGCGAAGCGAGTCAAGAAGAGTAAGTGCCGGACTCTTTTCACATCCTCGCGTCGACCATGCTCCTATCAAGGGGTTATTGCTGCTGCCAAGCTGCAGCCGCTTCTTGATGGGACCTGCGCCCAGGGGGCGTTTTGTCCAGTTAGGACGCGGATGTGGGTTCAGCGATGGTAGCACCTACCTCGTCCCTTGACGTCATTTGTGTTCCCCTCCCATCTGCAGGCGGGGGCGCCACACCTCGCCACTCGGCGAAAAGCAACGTCACCTGTCGCAGCTGTGGCGCCAAGGAAACCCCGCAGGTACGGCGGTCGGAGGGTTTCAGCGGGTCCGCTTTATTCGTGCGGCTGACGCGGTGACGCATACAGCTCCGCCGCTTAGGAGCACTACGGCCTGTTGTAGTTTTGGGCGGGGGCATGCGGGAGGCAGGCGCTCGGCAGGGGATAAATTGTTTTGGATGTCCCTGTCCGTCAAGGGCAAAACCTCGAAACGCCTGTTGCCCCCCCACGGCCCTGTGCTGTTTGCTTGCAGTGGCGCTGCGGACCTGAGGGCCCTCGTACACTCTGTAACGCCTGCGGAGTCCGCTTCAAGAAGGGCCTGATGGGGCCCAACAAGGAGTGCAAGAAGCGCCAGATGGGCCTATGAGCCTGTGGCAGCGACCCTCCGACCCCATCCTGGGCGAGGGGGTTCAAGGGTGTGTCTTGTGAGGCTCGAAGGCCCAGGATGGCGCACTGGATGCAATGCGGACAAGACCCCGTGGATGAGCGCTGGGAGCCTTAGGTATCATGGGCGACCGGCGGCTTAGCCTACTACATACATTTGTTGTCTCTGGCGCGGGTACGGCCTGCGATATGTTTGAGCAACGAAATGATAGGCTGCTGACGCCGTGCCCCGATGCCGTGCTGGGCCCGAGGGCGGGTCTAAAATGTAGTACAGACATCGTAGCTAAATACGTTAGCACAGCAGGAAGAGCCTGCACGCGGTATGTAGCGAAGCCGGCCGCGTGGCGTGCGCCCCAGCGGAAGGCGGGATGGGACAAAAGGAACATAGCACTGTTGTCTGTGGTGTCGTGAACTGTACGGGTGTACGTGAGGTCAGGGGTCGAGCTCCTCGCCATAACACGACGTCCGGTGGGGATTCCGCCTTACGGCCTGCAGTGATGTACGATTAGACTTAAAAAAAGTAGGGGTAGGATGTGTGCCAATGCGCGAGCATGGCCAGCTGTCGCGATTTGAACAGCCCGCCCTGGACTGTTCTGGATCTTGCGTGCGGCTCGTCATGATCCAAGAACATTGTTGACCGCGTTGCTCTGTCGCCGGTTAGCTGGATGATGGACCGAGTGGATTCTTGAGTGCGTTAAGAACGGAGGAGTAGGACGCCTGTTCGCTCAGAGCTGGGGGGCGTTTACGTGTTATTAGATGATGTGCCTTCTCCCGTGAATTCGCGCGTGGATTGCGTGGATTCCCGTTTAGGCCGGGCCTGGATTTGGGCAGTAGCTTTCTTCTGCGGCCATGACCGTCCAACTATCTGGTCTTTCGCGGACGCCCATTGTGACACCGCTGTGGGTTGTCGTCTTGGTGGGCACCAGGGACGCAGGAGTTGGTGGGGCGTTTGCTGCCCGGGCTGGCAGGCTGCTGGTTGCTGGAGTGGGGGTAGGACCTTCCCATGTTGACGCCGCTTCCGGATCAGGATGCCCTGGGTGTGAACTTTCGCTCTAGCGGAAGTGGTTTTCTTCTGGTGGAAGCTTCCGAACGGCTGCCAGAGATGCGGATTGGAGGCGGCCGTCGGGGTGCCGAACGGAGGGGCAGCTCCGATGAGCTGGATGTGCTTCTGGGTACGGTGTGTCGGTTGCTCCTGAAATAAATATATGAAGGCGGTACGCCGTTTTCAGGCCGACAGTAAAAAGCAATACGCCGCCGCAGTGTGTCGCTGCGCGGACGGGTGTGGCGTCGCTTGGAGTGCGAGTGTTGGGGCCTGTATTTTTGTTCGTCTCGCGGTTGCGCATACACATGTCTTATATTGGACGTCCTAAACATCGTTAGTTCATCGTAGTGTAGCTTGTATCCTATCATCATCACCTGGCTGGCGGATGGAGGGGTGTCAGACGACCAACCAGTCCGCCACACACCCTTCTGGGCGGCTGAGGTGACCCGCTTCACGTGCTGCGCTGTCTGTGCAGGTATGGCCTGTTCTGCTCGAGGCGGTGGGTAGGGAAGCGGGCACCATATACATTGTAGGAGAGGAGAGTTTGTTCGAGAGCAACGGCGTGGTGGGCTACACCGAAGGACGGACTCTGGCAGCCACGCATGGAGATTTTAGTGTGCGTTTGGGGGTCGAGACGTTGATCGCTTATTGTTGTTCGGCTTGCGGGCTGGCTTATTACGTCGTCCCAAGTTAAGACCATACGCCCATACCAGGAGCTGTGTTGCCTCCCTGCTTATAGTGTGTATTGTCAGTTGTGTTAGTTGCCGCCATTGTAGCCTGGTCTTCGTGCAGGCCATGCGGTACTCTGATTGAGCATAACTAAGCATGCTGATCGCATGCGCAAAAATGACAAAATCAGGCATTATCCATACGACAAAAGCCCCCAAAATACGTGTGTTTTGTGTTTGTTGCCTTGGTGCAACGTGTTGCCGGATCTCTGGCGCGGTCATTTTTGTCTTCTGCATTTTGCGTTTGCGTCTGTGTGTACCGCCGTAGCTACGTACACACAACCATTACATCTTCCCATTCGTTTTCTTTTTGCCCTCGGACGTTGTCCTCTTTTGCTGCAAAGAGAGGCTAGGAACTTGGAATAGCGCTGCCGTGCGATATGCAGTGGCTTTGGGGACTCGACAGTTCACGTCCTTAGGGTACCATGGCGGTAGTGAAGCGGCTGCTGTGAAATTACGCCTTTTGGCATAAAGCTCCCCCTTGGTTCTGGCCTGACGGCGACGTGAAGTTGCTTTTTCGTGCGCTTTGCGAGGTATTAGGTAGCTGGGAGGGCAGTCTCCCCTCCTCCGCGGTGACCCTTCGGTGACCTAGGTGTCGTTAATGAGAAAGTAAAAAATGCGTGCGGCGCGTTACTCCGTTTGCTGTCGTCGGAGCTGATGGAACAAGCGGTCCTGTAATATTTTAAGCGGACTCGATACACTATTCGTGCGTTGCCGCGGTGCCACCGGAAACAGTATTGACACCGGAAACCTGCCTTTGATACGGTGAGATTGAGGTTCTGTCTCTTTTACCTCCTTCAATGTCAGACGATGTGCCCGATGGTTCTACCTTTTGGTCTGGAACCCACTGTCACATGTACTACTGCCGGAAACAGGGAACAGCGTTGTCACCGGAAGCATGTCCTCAATGCTCTACCGGTATACGCGTAGGGTAGCTGCCAGCCTGCATCAGCAAGTGAGGTAGAGCAACCTGCACGCGCACGGCTATAATAACCGCACAAACAAGCGAACGCATCCCGCAGACGTGAAGGAGCGTGGGCGTTGAGCGCAATACGGCGCAATCACATCACGTTGGTTGCAATGGCAGTTACGCTTTCCTGTCGCTGTAATTCCAACATGGCGGTAGCCTGCATTAGAACAGGCTGAAGTGTAGGACACTGGTAGCTGTCTTGGGACTCAATGGCGATTTTGTTTGAGTCCAGGAGCACAGGTTATCACCGCAAGCCTTCATCAGGCGCCTTCACATGAAAAACCTCAAGTAGGACAACTTGTGGTTTTCCAGGAAATTATTGTACTCTTCTCTCTTTTAGGGTCCTCGTCATATGTCCTGTCATAGTTGCCCCTCTTCCCCCCCCCCCGGGACCCCTATGCGCCGGGACCGGAAAGCAACTCACGAACTACGAAGGGGCCAGGAGCGCTAGGGCTGCTGTGAACTGTCCAAAACAATGTATAGTTAATATGCGAAAACTCGCGAATTAGTCCGCGAGCTGCCCGGTGACCGCCCGAGAACCGCGCATCTTATCACACATCGGCCAGGAGCGAAGCAGCAAAGCCAGGCTGTATAGGACTTAAACACTAATAGGAACAATAGAAGCTGCAAATTAGCGCAAGAGGCTGCGCCCGTTGCTCCGGCCGTGCGTATCGACACCGCGCTCTGATCTGCCCTCCTCGTCCGTCGCCCATTACAGATGGCATTTATGACGACTCTCTCCTAGAGTCTACAACCTAGCTCGGAGTGCGCCGGCTCCGAGGACTTTCGTGCGCGATGACGTCATGAGTATTAATATATATTGTCTGGGGCAGTTCAAAGCAGCCCTAGCGCTCCTGGCCCCTTCGTAGTTCGTGAGTTGGATTCCGGTCCCGGCGCATAGGGGTCCGGGGGGGAGGGGAGGACAAAGTTGCCGTAGAGCTCGCAAGACTGCCCTTGGACGCAAGTGCTGAAACCATGGCCTCAACTTTGTACTCATGGTGCCTGCACGGTGCTTCAATATTGCCGCGCAGTAGTCCATATCGGCCTTGCCGAAACGAAGGCGTAGCTACTCGCCAACTGCTTTGCGGTTGGGGCCAGGCCTACTAACAGTAAAACATACATACTTAACCTGCTTTCTTGTCCATCACATCACATCCGTGATCAATTCCCCTTACATTATCTCTCCACTGCCCTGAATCTTCCAAAAAGACCGCTACGTTGCTGGGCGTGTGGAGCGGCCCTTTCCGGCCCTAGCCCACAGCTCCTTCAAACCTTCGACATCAAATAGTATTTATTTTTATAGGTCGCGCACAAGGGCAAAATGCAGATGGACGCCACCGCTCCCGTTGTCGATGTTCCCCAGTCGGCCCCACTCAACGAGACTCAGGTTTGCAACAACGCAGGCGGCTTCGTCTTTAGGATTGACGACTTTGCCCAGTTGCGGCGCTTCATCATCCTCGGCAGCAATGGTAAGCATTTGAGCAAGGCTATTTGGCACGCGATGTTCCGGACAGGGATGAATTCTCGCGCCCATGCTAAGCACTCGCCCCGCGTCCCCAACTCCCTATTCTGCCCCGCAGCAAATAACTACTACATATCGAACAAGGATATGGAGCTGCAGAATGCTGAGTGCGTGTTGCGGCTGCTGGCGGACGGCCAGGGCGAGCGCGTTGTGGAGGAGGTGCAGCGCATCTCCAGGGAGGGGCGCGCCCCGCGTCAATCGCCAGGTACGCCTCACGGGGCCGGAATTCGGTGGCGTAGTGTTTCACGTTGAAGATTGCTCAGGCACATTCGTTGCACCGTAGGAGGGCCAGCTAGCGGTGCAGCGATCAATCCCGTACAGGTGTACACAGGCATACATGCGCTCCAGCTAATGCACCGCAGACGGGTACCTTCCGCCGTCTTGTTCCTGTACCCATATTCCCTCCCTCCCACCCTCTCTCCCCCCCTCTCTCCAGGGATCTTCGTCCTCGCCATTTGCGCCCGGCTGGGCGACGCCGCCACCCGGCGCGCCGCCCTTGCGGCCCTCCCTGCCGTCTGCCGCACCGCCTCCACCCTGTTCGAGCTGGTGCAGCGCTGCAAGGAGCTGGGCGATGTGACCAAGGCGACGAGGCAGGGCGCTGAGGCAGCGGACCCGGTGACCGTCATGGCGTGGCTGGCGCAGGCGGAGAGGGCCGCCGCTGAGGCCGCCGACGATGATAAGTCCCTCGCGAGGCAAGGCGGCAAGGCCAGCTGGGGCCGAGCCATGCGCCGCGCAGTGGCTCTGTGGTACCTGGATAAGGCCCCCGTGGCAGTGGCCTACCAGGCCACCAAGTACAGCCAGCGCAACGGATGGAGCCACGCGGACCTGCTGCGGCTGGCCCACCCGGACCCGGAGAAGCACGCCGCCAAGCGCCGCAAGCTGCTGGTGGACGCCCCCGGCGCAGCGGCACCAGCAGCAGCTGCCAGTGGTGGTGACGGTGAGGGGGCGGGACAGGAGCCGCCGCAGCAGCAGGCGGGCGCTGGTGAGGCGGCATGCGGCGAGGAGTTTGATGCGGAATGGGTGGTCGTGAAGCCGCCGGTGGATGTCGACATGGATACTGAGGAAGGGGGAGGCGGTGACGACGGCGCCGCAGCTTCGGAGCAGGGGGCTCTGGCGGCGGCCGTGGCTGCAGCAAATGCAGCGACCGCAGAGGGCGACGCTGCCGCCATTGAGGCCCACCGTGTGGCGGATATGAAGGCCATCTTTGACTTCCTGACCCACGGGACGCTGCCAGGCCAGGGAGTGCGGACGGCCCGCCGCAGCAAGGCCAAGCCTGAATGTGGTGACCTGGAGCAGCGCCCGGCAACGGAGGTCGCTCCTGACGGCGCAACAGCTGGTAACGATAACCGCACGCCCGCTGCAGCAGACGCTGCCGCCTCTGCCTCAGCCGCTGACACCCCAACCGCCGCCCCGGCCGACACCGTCTTCACCGACGCCGCCAACGCCGGCCCCGCTAACGCCGCCCATACCGACGCCGCTCCAGACGATGCCGTACTTGCCGGCCCCGATGACGCCGTACTTGCCGGCCCCGCTGACGCCGGCCCCGCTGACGCCGCCCCCGCCAACGCCGCCCCCGACGCCGTCCCCGACGCCGCCTTCACTGACGCCGCCATCACCGATGCCGCCGATGCCTCCGACGCCGATGCCCCCGCCGCTACCTCCGCCGACGCCGACGCAGCCTCCGCCGCCTCCACGGCCCCTGCCGCCGATGCCGCCGCTGGGATCCTGCTGAGTCCGGTGATGCAATACCTGGTTGACGCGCACCGGCTGCGCAAGGAGATCCGCGCGCCGCCGCCGCTGACGAAGAAGCCCAAGGCCGAGGGCAAGGCCAAGAACCCCAAGCGGCGCCGCGGCCGCGTTGTGGTTGGGGATGTGGCTATGGGCGAGGGGCAGCAGCCGCAGCCGCAGGGCCAGGAGCAGCCCCCGCCGGACCCTGCCGCCATTGCCGCCCACGCCGCCGCCGAGGCCGAGGCCGTTGAGCTGGCGGTTTCCCTTGTACGGCGCCACCGCTTCGGCCACGAGCACGTGGGCGACACTGCTCTGCTGCGGTCTCCGGAGGTGTGGTCCGCCTTTCTGGAGGTGGGCATGCCCCTGACATCGATGATCCGCAACCTGGGTCGCATGACAGAACTGGGCGTCATGCGGCGGCCGGACTGCCTGCAGCGCCTCACCGCCCGGTTGCAGGACCCGCGGGCGCTGGCGGCAGCCCGGGTGCACCCCATGTCCCTGTTGGAGGCGGGGTTCACCTACCGCAACGGATCGGGTGCGCGAGGTATGGCGCGGTGGGAGGCCGAGCCGTCCGTGTGCACGGCCCTGGAGGCGGCGTTCTACCTGGCGTTCAAGAACGTGACCCCCACTGGCAAGCGCTACCTGGCAGGTCTGGACGTGAGCGGCTCCATGTGCTCCCCCTGCGGAGGAATGACCTCGGTCAGCTGCCGCGAGGCGACTGCGGCGATGCTGATGTCGGTGGTGCGGTCGGAGCCGTGGCTCAAGACCATGGCCTTCTCGCACGAGCTGGTGCCGATGGAGCTCACGGTGGGGCCTCGCACGGGGGCGGGGAGGGGCTGGAATGGACAGGCGGGGGCTTGGGGCTGACTTGGTTGTGTGGTGCCTGCTGTGCTGCGGGAGAGGGTCGATGTGCCGCGTGCCGTGCGTTAGACGCAAGTGAGGGAGGAAGCTAACGCGATAGGACAGGGTCAGGTTGTACGCGGTGGCCTTTCCGAGTACATACGTTAGCTGGCTCCGCACCCCCTGTTGCTGATCTGACCTGCCGCCTTCCTGCCCACCCACCCGCAGCCCGATGACCGACTGGAGGAGGTTGTGGAGCGGGCCTCGGCTATCCCCATGGGCGGCACGGACTGCGCCTTGCCCATGCTCTACGCGCTGCAGCAGCGGCTGCCCGTGGACGTGTTCCTGGTGCTCACGGACAACGAGACGTGGTTTGGGGGCGTGCACCCGGCAGAGGCACTGCGGAGGTACCGGGACACCATGGGGATGCCGGAGACCAAGCTGGTGGTGATGGCGTTCAGCGGCAACCAGTTCAGTATCGCCGACCCGACCGACCCGGGCATGCTGGACGTGGCGGGGCTGGACAGTGCGGTGCCCCGGCTGGTGGCGGACTTCGTGTGCGGGAGGCTGTGAGGCGTTGAGCAGGACGAAGCCGGCAGGCAGCGGCGGGGGCCGAATAAGAGGGAGGAGAGGGGCAGGTGCTGGAAGGGATTGTGGGTATATGGGGCGGGAGTCGCATAAGTAAAGGAGATGAATTGAAAGCGCGGCGGCTCGAAGACGTGATAAGGACGCGTTCGAAGTTTGGGCTTGTAGGATTAAGTAGCAGTGCCGTACTTGCCCGTAAAATTGAGCGATAGTAGTAGCTGTCACAGTGTTCGCTAGCGGAATAATTTTAATGCCGTGGGTGCACGACATTTAGGACGGAAAGGCGCTGGGAACGGCTTTTAGTTGTAGCGCAAAACCTTGAACATACACTGTGCTGGTTGCATGGACCTTGGTCGTGATGACTAAGGACTCGCTTTCTGCTCGATTGCTATCGAGATGCCTGAACGCTATGTTTTGCCTCAACAGCAGTGGCATTTGCTGCGGACTTGAACGCTATCCAAGTTTACGCTGCCTTGCTGAATGCATCGGAACCTGTGAAAATGGCTCAAGCCGTGCGATAATGCCTTCTTACCATTCCATACGGACACCGAACGATGCCTAATGGTGCAGCCATGCCATCATGGCGGCTGCTGCACCGAAAGATGTAACCGGCATACCCTGCCAAGCAACTGTTCCACTATTGTTGGGACACGCCGTTATCGACTCAACATAGTGTTCCCGATGAGCCAGCCTCGCTCCATCCACGCAACTCTAGTGCCCTATGAACTACCGACACCAGCCATTTCATTACAGGGGATTGCTGCTGCAAGAGCTGCTCGTCCTGCCGTGTGGCTTCCACTATGGCCGTTCTGCTCTAGCCGTACACCCCTCATCCATGTGCCGTACGTGTCCCCACCACCACGGGCGACGTCCCCTATTGCGGGGTAGCACGGCCCCGGCCTGCTGGCCCGTCATGCGTCTTCCATATCGCAGAAGAGTCCTGGCGCATTCCGGCTTTTCCTATCGCACCTATCATTTGGGCAACATCTATTTGTTGTTTTTCTGCGCGAGGCGCAGGCCGGCGAATGACCAGTTGAGGACCCTGCGAGGTGTTTCTGTGTGTGCAGACACCTGCAGGCGCGGTGTTGGCACCGGCTGGCTACTAACTCGATATAATCGCGCCCGTTCAACTGCTCGCGATATGCCGCGATGCAGACCTCGCCGTATGGCAACGACAGGAGGGAACGTAAAGCCTTGCAGCCTGCCGTTGCCTGCACAGGCGCAACCCAACTTTTGCATGCCGCTTAGGGTGGTTTACTAACCAAATATCGTCCTCAGATGTGAGCTCTGATTACTGGACGGGTCCGCATATATTCTCAATGGACAATGGTGGCTGCCTTTCTGCTTGCAGTTGTACAACACAACGACATGGCTGGTAGCTAGGTGCAGCTGCGAGCCGAGAACCTGAGGCGCACACGAGATAAGCCCGTTAATAATAGCCATATTTATACAGCACTGTACTGTCGGATCTCGGATGGCTTAACCCCCTGGACTGGACAGCGCGCTCATACCTGGTCTGTGACTCGACTCTAATTCAAGGCGCATAAAAATGTTTGGAAGCAAGTTCAACCAAGCGAAATGGTGCGAGCTGTGTGTAGGAGCTATCGCTTTTTTCCGACTGTGCCATCCTGACGTTTGTTGCTGCTTTGGATGCAGTGAGACAACAAGCAGGCTTTGTGTTGGCAGGATTAAGCTCATCCGGAACAAAAAGACTCTCTTGGTAGGTGCATCCTAGGACGCACCTACGTCGCAGCTCCGTTCACAGTCCTCCGTCCATCCCAGGCATTCAGAAACCGTATCACTCAAAGATGGCTACGCTATCTTTCCCGCAATGGGTCCTGGTTGGAGGGTCCCACCGACCCGCAGTGACTGACGCAGCCATTGCGCTCGCCCTCGGCCCCTGCTTGACCCTCCCCCGCTGCGCAGCTTAAACAGTCGCAAAAGGATATCGCGGAGCTGTTGCGCAATGGCAAGCAAGAATATGCCCGGATCCGTGTGGAGGGGGTGATCCGGGAGAAGCTGCTGCTGCAGGTGAGGTCCCTGTGGGTCAGGGCAGCATGGGGGATGCTGCTGCATTCAGCCAAGAGCCGCGTTATTCACGTGCATCGGCCAAGTCTGCTCGCTTGCCATGGCAGCAAGCGCGCAAGGTTGAAACCCACCCGGCCTGCGTGCGAGGCTGGGGAGCTCCGTCTCTCTGCTAGTCCAGCTGGTTGCAGCGCCGGCAGCGGCAGTTGGGACCCAACACACGTGGAGGAACCGATGACAGCTGGCTGGCCCTTTCCGAACGTGCCCGATGCCGGCTGAGGACATACGGTGCCGGCTCCGGGCCATATCACGTACGACCGCATCTGCTGTTTGTCGTACACAGGCATACGAGATCCTGGAGCTGTACCTTGAGCTGCTGACGGTGCGCACGCAGCTGATCGCCAAGACCAAGGTGAGCTGCTGGTTAGCAAAGGGCTGCTGCGCTGCACTGCACTGCACTGCACTGCGCTGCGCCGCACTGCCCTGCTCCCGTTTCCACCTCGTGCCGGGATGAAAGATGAGGCTCCAGGGTGGCCGCCGCCTCAGATGCTGCTGTTGGCGCAATCCTGGCGGTGCAGAGGGGGATGCTGCCGGCAGCTGGGAGGAAGAGCCTTTGCGTGATGGCTCGGACGCGGTGGCCTGGCATAACTACTACCAACAGCAAACCGACACAAACCGACACAAACCGCCGCCCGTCCCCCCGAGCAGGAACTCCCCCGGGACATGATGGAGGCGGTGAGCAGCATCATCTACGCGGCACAGGTAGGCGGGCGGGGGGAGAAGAAGGGAGGGGGAGGGCAGGGAGGGGGGGGAGGGCAGGGGAGGGCAGGGGAGGGCAGGGGAGGGCAGGGGAGGGCAGGGGAGGGCAGGGGAGGGCAGGGAGGTGCGGGTGATGCTGATCAGGTAGCCGCCTTCAGTGGCGACTGGTGGCACCGGGCAGAATCCTGATGGAGCAGTCTGACGCTGTCAGGGTTTTGCGCCACGGTCGGTAGGCAGTGTCAGGCTGCGGCTCCTGAAATCCAATCCTCCGTTTCCTTGTTTGATTCTTATGAATGCTGCCGGTATCGCGCTTCCCTTTAGGTAGGTAGCCTCATCTCGCAGCCTCCTCCCCACACCTCCACCCCCATACCCACCACCCCTACCGCCCTTTCCGCTCTCCCCCTCATCCCCTCACCCCACACCCTGCCGAGCAGCGCATCAACGACCTGCCCGAGCTGTCCACCCTGAGGGCGCTCGTCACGGCCAAGTACGGCAAGGAGTACGCGGCGGAGGCGGCGGCGGACGCCACCGCGTCCAGGTGGCAGGTGCGGGGCTAGCGAGGAGGGCTGTGGAGGCGGCGGAGGGGGGGTCGGAGGGACGGGGGGGGGAAGCGAGGGCGGGGTCATTTGCGACGGGAGTTGAGGCGGCGAAGCGCGTGGGGCTGCTGGGGCTGGCGGCGATTGCGGCAAGGAGCGGGCGCAATGGCTAAGGGGCGGGTGCAATGGCGGGGTCGTCGAGTCGGTCGTCTGCTGTTGGTGCACCATGTATACCTGGGGGAAGGTCTGCCCCCAGTGTGGTGGTGATGGTGGTGATGGTGGTGGTGGTGGTGGTGGTGGTGGTGGTGGTGGTGGTGGTGGTGGTGGTGGTGGTGGTGGTGGTGGTGGTGATGGTGGTGGTGGTGGTGGTGGTGGTGATGGTGGTGGTGGTGGCGCTGGTGATGGTGCTGGTGGTGGCGCTGGTGGCGGTGGGCCCACAGGACCGCGGGGTCCTCGGGTTGGCAGCAGCCGGTATCAGCCCCGGCCCCCCAGCCCCGCCAGTCCGCCACCAGGCGCAGGCTAGCAACTAACCTTCCGTACGTGCTCCAACCGCAAAACGCAGGTCAACGCCAACCTCATCCGCTGTCTCCTGGTGGAGGCGCCGCAGCCGGAGGAGAAGCTGGTGGGTGACTGGGAGGGGCTGGGAGGCAGGACAGCGGGGGCTGGGAGGCAGTGCAGCGCGGGCTGGGAGGCAGTATGGCAGGGGCTGGGAGGCAGTGCGGCGGGGGCTGGGAGGCAGTGCGGCGGGGGCTGGGAGGCAGTACGGCAGGGGCTGGGAGGCAGTGCGGCGGGGGCTGGGAGGCAGTACGGCAGGGGCTGGGAGGCAGTACGGCAGGGGCTGGGAGGCAGTACGGCAGGGGCTGGGAGGCAGTACGGCAGGGGCTGGGAGGCAGTACGGCAGGGGCTGGGAGGCAGTACGGCAGGGGCTGGGAGGCAGTACGGCAGGGCTGGGAGCGACGGGGTTGGAGTCATGGACGACGCCTCCGTCCTGTGTCTTCGCGTGGGGGCCTGAATGCACTGCAATCTAGCAAAGTCATTCGAGCTGTTTTAACCCCCTCGACTACCGTATCGTGGGTTTGTGACCCCCTCCCTGACTCCCTGTCGACACCACAGGCGATGCTGTCGGACATAGCCCAGGAGCACGGGGTGGAGTGGGACCTGGCGGCGGCCGCCAGGGACATCGGCATCGGCGCCCCGGGGGCGGCCAGCATGACCCTCCCGCTGGCACCCGCCGCCAGCATCACCTCCGAGCCGGCGGCGATAGCCCGGGGCTCGTACGGCCACGCCGCCGCCGCCGGCATGCCGCCCCACGCGGGCGGGGCCGCGCCCGTCATGGCGCACGCGCAGGTGGGTCGGGTCTAGGGAGGGTCCGGGGAGGGGCTGCAAGTGGCGGCGGCGGCGGGTGTTGGGGAGCGACGTGAAGGAATATTTGGCAATAGCGTCCGACAGCGGCTACCGTATGTACGGTAACTCAGACATGAGTCCGCGCCGCTGTCCTTCCCTTCGCTCGCTCATCCTAGAGTCCGCACCCCTTCAAGGTTTCAAGCAGGCGTGACTTGATAAGTTGCTATCCTCGCCGCTCCTGCCTCGGCAGTACGCCAACGCCCACCAGGCGGCTCACGCGGCTGCTCAGGCGGCCGCCCACGCGCATGCGGCTGCGCAGTACGCGGCGCAGATGGCGGGCATGGCGCCGCCGCCCGGGGCCGCGTACGGCCAGGTGGGAGTGCCACAGCAGCAGCAGCTGCAGCAGCAGGTGAGGGGCTGGCTGCCTGGGTGGCCACTGCGTTCGTGTGCGGGCCGGCGGGGCTGGCTGGGGGCGCACGACGCGACGGCAAGCTGCTCCCAACACCGGCTCCCGCGTCCCGTATTTGATGGCTGCAGGCCTGGCTGCCGCCCTTGCACGCTGCTACTTCCGACATGCTCATGCCGCCCTCGCACGGCGACGGCATGCAGTTCGGAATGCCAGCGGCGGGCGGCGCGATGCCGCCGCCGCCGCCACCTGGCGCGGTGGTGCGCTCCACTCCCTCGCCGCCGCCACACGATGACGGGGCTCCACCACCGCCGGGCAGTGGAGGGGGCAACGGCGGCGGCGGTGGTGGTGGCAGTGGCGGCGGCGGCGGCGGTTTCATGGTCCGCAGCAACTCGGACATACAGAGGGTGAGAGCTGGTCGCTCGCTCATGGAGGGGCCAGCTGGTGTCTATCCACACTCGCTCCTCCCGTGTCCCTTCCCGCCTACCGCCTGACCTGATCGGGACAGCACCCAAGGTGCCGGCCCGGCGAAGCCGCTACCTAGACCACCGCCGTCACCTAATTCCCTCTCCCAATCCTCTCGCCAAACGCGCTTCAGGCGTACGACGCGGCACTAGGGCCGCCTTCGAAATCGGCGCAGACGGCGCCGCCGCCGCCACTCCCGCCGCCGCCCCCGTCTGCCGTACTGCCGTCGCCAACCGCATCCGCGCCCGTACATCGTCCGTCGGCGCCGTCGCCGCCGCCGCCGCCGCCGCAGGTGGGTCGCATCCTCCGTCGCAACCCACCGCTGTTCTGAAGCCTAGCAAGATGTCCGCGCCGACTACGTCACTCACCCATTCAGAGGACATGGGCGTCATAACACACCTGCGCCGTCAAAGCCTGCAACAGAAGTGCGCTCTGTGCGCTCCTCCAATGCGCCTTCAGCCGGAAGAGCGGCCCCCGGGCCCCCGCCCCTTTCGGCCCTTGGCGCCAGCTGCAACAGCAGCTGGCCCCTTCCCCCACGTTGCTGGGCCCTGCCTCACGTGTCCTCTTCCCTCCTCGGGCCCCTGCCTGCGCGATCCGCGCTGCCGTGAAGCTCTCACTGCTGCAGGTGCTGTGAACTGTTGAACAGGCCGTTCCCACTTCTGCCCAACCGAGCTCACGCCCTGTTCCTCCCGCAGGCAGAGGACGAGTACGAAGAGCTCACTCGCCGGCTGGAGGCCCTCAAGAAGAGCTGAGAGGCGGGCGCAGCGCGGAGCGCAGAGGGGTACACGGGGCGGAGTGGGGCGGGTGGCGGGAGGTTCGGCGTTGCTGCAGCGCCGTGTGCAATTTACCGCGTGGGGGAGCAGCGCGGGTGCTGCAGGAATCGGCTTTGGATCCAGTGGGTGTGCGGGGTTTGCGCTTCATGGGAGCGTGGGCGCGTTACGAGCAGGATGTTGCCGGTGTGAGGGAGTTGCTTGAACACATGCCAGAATCCGGGGCTGTGTGTAATAATATTTCTCCACGTAGGTTTACAACTGCTGCTAGCTTGCGGGCAGCCAGCTGGTACATGGACGTCATCAATGCCGGCAGCCGGTTGGCATGTCAGCAAAGCGGGCAATCGGTGTCAGGTGCCGCCAGCTCAAGCAGCGCGAAGCACCAGAGCGCCATTCCTGACCATTGGCTGCCCCAATCAGACAAGCGTAACCGTTACCGTAACCGTTACAACAACAGACAAGCGGCTGCGCTTACTTCTGATGGCGAGCATCCGGCTGTTACAGTACAAGAAGGGATTACGCCACCCGCGGATGCCAGACACAGGCCCCGACAGGTTTTTACAACAGGTCCCAGTTTTCACTACACCAACGAACCTGCACCGGACAAAAGAAGCGCATAGCATGCAAACAGTCAGCTGGCATACCGAACGACAGCACTTGCAATCCTTCGACTCTACCAGTCAGCAGCGACGGCACTGACGCCCGATAGACGACGAGCCTGATCGAGCCGTGTGCACCGGGCAGGAGCACAGCACAAACCACGACGGCTCTCGCTGCCGCAGCATGTCGTGTGCAGAACCTGCACATGCCGTACGAGGAAAGGCGACGTTTGCACGACCATAGCCCGTCACACGATAATACGCCCACCGGGTTTCCCCAACTACGTGCCGCAACACACGACCCGGTGGAATCAAAGACAAAATCAGACACCGGCCTCGCCTGGCCTCGCAGCGGGCATTAAACTAAAAAGACTTGAACAGGCAACAGACAACATACAGGAAGGACGAGGAAGGATGCTGGTGCACGAGTGCGCAAGCTGCCAGCACGCGAGCAGCGAAGACCGGCTGCGTGTCGCAAAAGTGGACAGGCACCGAGGAATGGGCGGGCACCAGCAGCTATCGAGTTCGCTGGCCATCGACGATCGATCCGCCGCGTCTTGGAATGAAATCCATTCTACCTCAGAAAATCAAGTAGAGGCAAAAAGACACTTGCATAGAAAGCTGGAACTCCGTTGTGGGAATCCAGTAGGGTCCAGTGTCCAGGGCCGGGCCAAAAGGTGCCCTTGTTGTAAGGGCCTTCGTATAAAGAGGAAGCTTCGTACAATACAGCCACGCATGAAAGGACTAGCATGCGCGTCGATATAAATAAGCAGTTGTTGTCGAATTCATCATATACTATGGCGCCAGCCAACCAGCCAGCCAGCCAGCCAGCCAGCCAGCCAGCCAGCCAGCCAGCCAGCCAGCCAGCCAGCCAGCCAGCCAGCCAGCTAGCCAGCTAGCCAGCCAGCCAGCCAGCCAGCCAGCTACCCAGCCGTACCCAGCCGCCAGCCAGCCATCCAGCCGCGATCCAGCCATCCATCCATCTATCCAGCCCAAATATCGAAAGCTGAAATATCAGAGAGCCAAAATACCGAAAACTGAAAATGTCACAGAACATCTTGATATCGGTACTCAAACGAAGGCACCTAACAGCTTTGCTGACTCGCGCGGTCGTTTAGCGGAAACAAGGTGCCCCTGTGTGCGAACAATACGAAGTCATTTTGGCTACACGCATCGATTATCAGTCATCCCTCTCTCTGTCAGTCTGACGCAGCGTCCTTCGACCCCGTCTCGGACCGCCTTCCTTCGTCCTCCTCACGTATGCCAGCAGCAAAATCTTCCGCCCTCGCATGTCCCAGCTACACAGCGAAAAATACTAGGTAAAGGTCAAGGTGTTGGTAGGTAAGAAGTGCGGTCAGACTCGACGGTCACACTACTTCGCCCTTGGCTCTTCCAAAACACGCCACTTGCAGCATATCTAGAAATCTAGAACTAATCAGTACGGTAACATATCTGCGCCGGAGAAATCGTTTGATATCGGTTAAGGGATGACCAGCCGTGTGTTCCGGGCGACAGACAGACCCAGTACCATTTTGGCTTGGATCCAACAGGTACGAGTTTTGCGCCGTTTTTGCCGCCTCCGGTCACCGAACCAGCAATGCCCCCCGAGACGCCAACAGGCATGCCATGACAAGTCAGCGAGTCCCGAAAAGACGCTCCACTGACACCTCATGGATGCTTCAGTCGACTTCAGTAACGGCTCAGTGGCGGGGCGGCATCCTGGCTGACGTCGTGGCCGAGCACCAGCGCCCGCGCGACCAGCAGAGTACAGCGTGTGCGGGTGAGGGCCGCAGCCATATCTGCCGTGAAGCCCAAGACTCGGCGCAGGAAGGACGCGTAGGTGTCGTCGGGAATGCGCTGCCAGGTTACCTAGGGACGTTGTGGCGGTGGCAGTGGATACATTCGGGCCAGTTAGTGCCCTTTAGTAGATACTGGTACAGGTAATCTGTCGTTTAGTCGAAGCGGGTTTAGCTACAGGTAATACGTGGATGTCGGGTCCGACGCCCTCCCTGTTGAGGTATTGCAAATAAGGGAAGGGGCCTGCACGAGCGCCCAATGGCTCTACCTTATGGCCTGGGGACCCACTGTAACAGTTACTTGTCGTAAAACGGTTACAGTACTATTACCACGCCCACGACTACGGTACGAACGACAGTGCGCGCCATGCTTGCTTCGCCAGTGGATTACCGTACCGTCGTTCCGTGCAATGAGCGGTGATAAACGGTACAAGCAAAGTAACAGGCGGGCAGGGAAACAAAATAAGCTGAAGTATGGCAGTAACTGCACCGCCTCTCACCCCCAGCAGCCACGCCGTGCTTTGGATGCGCTGTTGTATCATCTCCGCCTTGGTCGCGGCTCGTATTGCGGCTGCGTCCTCGCCAGCTGCCGCCTCCGCCGCCTTGGCGCCCGCCATCTGGGTCGGCGTAGACACAGGCTTGTCGATGGACCGCTTAAGCATCTCCACCATGTGAGGCTGCCCGCCCAGGCTGCAGTGCGTCACAAATGAGGCCAGCACCTGCAGCCACAGGCATGCAGGAACACACAAAAAAGACGGTTAGCGGCAGGTTAGAATGATGAACCAATTAACTATGTCAGTAAATCCCCTTTCGAAACAACCATACTGGTTCTGCTCCGTGCGTCAATTTCCGTCGCGGTCGACATACATGGAATACGTGACTCCGTGACTCCGTGCACTTGACTGCCTACCAAGCGATCACGGAAATTTGCGAGTACATGTGCGTCACTTTGCTTTGCTGTGCGTACAAGGCCCCCGAGAGTTCAGCATCCGGCTCTTCCGGCCCCCGCCCACCTCCTCCTTGGGCATAAAGTCGGATCGGTCGCGCGCCACCTCCGCTACTTCCACCTTCGCTGCGGCGATAGCGCGGCGCCGCGCCCTAGCCGTCCCAAGGTGCATCTCGCCAGAGGGTTCGGCGGTGGCTGCAGAGATCAAATTCAGGCGCCGCAACCAGGAGCGCAGCATAGCACAGCAATGTGCAGCGGGTATAAGCGACAAAGGTCAGCGGACGCGATCAGGAGGAGGGGTGGTGGCCACGGCGCGTAAATGGCTGTCATGGGTGCATGGCTGGGCCCCAGCAAGTGACGACTGGGACAAGCAAGCTCGGCGCACTTCCTCTCGTTCCTCCTCCCTGCATCAAGAATTTCCTAATCGGGGTTTTTCTCTCATACACAACCGCCCGCACGTGATGTCCCAAAAGCCCCATCACAACCAACGCGCAAACACGGCACGCGTTTCGTGCCATGTTGCGAACGAGACGATGCCGTGAGTGTCCCAACACCCCACCTGTACGAAGGTGGTGGATACCGCACAGCTTAATTCGTGTTTATCGAGTGCTTCAGTGAATTCAGTGGCAGCGAAAATGAGGCCAAAGTGAGGTATAAACCCTGACGAGTAGAAGTTATCCGGCGAATCAAGGTCTCGTGAAGGACAGCGAGTGATTGCGAGGGTACCGTACAGATCCAAACTTGTTCCTGCTTGAGTCCCCGAACCTACAGTCCCCGAAGCTATCACCACAACTGGAACTGTCATCCAGCCGACCATCATTAACCGCAGCCCGACTCCCACGCAGAGCTGCCGCCATCCACCACAACTCACCCTTCGGGCCCTCCACCGTCCACGCCTCCATCACCTTCACTGGCTGCCCTGCTGTCAGTTTCTTCTGGCTGCGAGGCTCAGGGCCATGGCTTCCCGAGTCTGTGGCTCGGCCTCCGCGCTCGGTAGGAGCGCGACCGGCCACGAGCTGGGCACGGTCCCAGGCCTCGGAGACCTCGGACAACAGCTGCGATTTGATGCCATTAACGCCGCCGTCCAGGGCCGCTGCGGTCTCCACGGTCGCATGAAAGCGAACCTCGAGATGTGATTTGGTAGAGGGGAGGGTGTCCGATGCGCGAAGGGCGGTAGAGCTGATGCGGCCGGGCTGGAGAGACTGTGTAGCGGCTTGGTTGTTCTCCTCCAGGGACTGCAACGGTGCACGGACGGCGGCGGGGTGATGAAGAGGCAGCGAGGTAGCTAGTCAGGTAGCGCGTGCCCAAGTGCATTTAGCTTACTTTCCCAACGTCATGGAAACGGTCGGACCAGCCAGCCGTGCACAATCAACATTTGTAAGTGCCTCATCTCGGCCGTCCCCGCATTTACCTGTCCCGGGACGTCAGCCCCGCCTTCCAAGCATTCACCAACATCCCATCTCTGCCACTTGCCTGCTCCCGGGTCTTGCCGCTGTTGCGGGCGAGCAACAGCTTCCGGGCCTCAGCTGCCTCGGCGGCCGATGCCGCCCGAAAGGCCTCCAAGGCCGATGCCGCCCGTGCAGCATCAACAGCCACTTCCGCTAGTGCTGTGTTTACGGCCCGTGCTGCCCCTGTGGCGTCCACCGCCGCTGCCGCCCGGGCGGCGTTCACGGCTGCTGCCGCCCGGGCGGCGTCCACCGCTGCTGCCGCCCGGGCGGCGTTCACGGCTGCTGCCGCCCGGGCGGCGTCCACCGCCGCTGCCGCCCGGGCGGCGTTTACGGCTGCTGCCGCCCGTAAGGCGTCCAATGCCGCTTGCTCCTGCATGACGTACGCCGTATGCCGCGAGCAAGGCAGCGAGCCGTGTCAGCATATTGAAAGAAAGGTCAAATAAAAAGAGATTTTTTCCGAGCCTTGTTATGCGCGAGGCGTGCCTCAAACCAAAAGGCGCAAAAGAAGAGGGCAGGCCCGAGCGTGTCCTAAAGCTGCAAGTTGTTAGCGAAACTGAAGCTGAAGACGATCCATAATTTGAAACAAGCTAGAACATCGACCGACCGGCGATCGCCCTCGCACCTCGAAGAAATAGGGTTTCTGGGTCTCGAAGGTATGGGTCGCCGCGCCCGAGATGTCAAGGGCGCTCGCAGCTTCACACAGGGGACAGACATGGGGGGCGGCATCGCAGAATAAGAGGGTAACGGTAAGGGCAACGGCGTGGGTGACGGTAAGGGCAACGGTAAGGGCAACGGCGTGGGTGACGGTAAGGGCAACGGTAAGGGTAATGATAATGGTAACGGTAACGGTAACCGGAGCCCCGGTTCAGACTCTTATACAGTGGGCCACCACAATCCAAGCCTCCCCAACAACCCTCAGGTGCACCCACAGCCACCCACCGACCCGCCGTCCGTCGACTCACCGGTTGCGATGGCGACTTGGTGCCTCCTCCGGCGCATCACTACCTCTGTGGTCTTCGTAGCCCTGCCTGCGTACCATAAACCCAGATGAGTGTTGAATGGGCAAGCGTGCTATGTACTTCGCTAAGGGTAGCTGATTCAGGCAATCAAACAAATACAATGGCAACCTCCTAGTAAGGTGATAATACTCGGTACACCCTCCTTGTGGAAATGCGTTCGTCTTTTGAAACCGTTTTTGCTTCCCCACTCAGCGCCTTCTGATGGAAATCACCGGCGGTACGGTGTCCGTACCGCACAGTATGCCTCACGATACCGCCCCAAGTCTGCCCCAATCCGCCCCCACCACATCCACCGCCAACCCAACACATCATCTCCTTGTCTGACGCCCACTGTGACAGGTACTATTCGATTCGCTACCGCACCCAGTCCATGACTCCTTACTTCCCCGCTGTCGCCGATGGTACGACCTACCGGAGGCCTCCTCCGATATGATCTCCGAGGGGATGGGCGCCTCAGGGTTCTTCGTGCGGGTAGCGACCTGCATGGTTTGGAGACATGTTGGAGGGCCCCGGAAGCTATCACAACGCGCTGCTTTGGGGCTTTCCACTAAGTGATTGCTCCTCCGAACCTCGTGGAGCATTTACCCACAGCGGCGGCCACGGGCGCTGGGTGTGTGGATTCATCGCAACCTGGATGGGCTACCCCTTGAGGGGCCCCTATCAGAGACCCTGGCTCCCTCCGCGCCCTGGTGGGAGGTAGCCAAGCACTCTCGCTCCTTCCAGACGGGTGACGTCCCCCTGTCGTACCTTTTTCGAGTAGCTCAGCGGCTCCCCGTTGGTCGCGCCGCCCTTGCTCCTGCTTCCTTCCACGATATCTTTAGTGCCCTTGAGGCCCCGAGGCTTGATGCTGGCTGATGCCCCTGCCAGGGGTGCCATGCCGGTCATCAGCGGCCTGTATAGCGCGAAAAACCGCGAGGGGGTGGTGTTGGTGTTAAGGGTGGCGGTGTCGGGGATAGCTGGCGGCGGTGGCGAACGAATGGTCGGCGCAACAGCAGCAGCAGCAACAGCAGCAGCAGCTAGCAGTAGTAGCAGCAGCAGCTTGCTTCCTATGGGCATGTAAATATGGCAGGTAAGGGTGCGTCGCTTGCTTGGACGGGATGGAGTCACGATCCGGTTTCCGGCAGTTGAACCTAGTCCTTCAGCACGCAACTCCAAGCGCGCGTTTAAAGCGTCTTTTCAGCTAAGCTAGTAACGCCTCTTTTTCCCAGCTCCCACTCCATCGCGCGTACGTCTTGACGCCGTCAACCCCCGCCGCCCGCCCGGTCGCCGGTGACCTACCTGAGCCGAACCCAACAATCCGCCCCGAAACCTATCCGCCCCGAAACCTAACACATCTGAGCCGAACCCAACAAGCCGTCCCGAAACCAACACACCTGAGTCGAACCCAGTGGTCGTACAGCTCTGTGTGGCGGAACATGTCCATCACCTTTAGTACACCCGCCCACTCCTCCGCTGTGACGAGCTGCACCGGCACCAGCCGCCCAAGCGGCTGCTGCTGCTGTTGTTGCTGCTTTTGCCGCTGAGTGGCCATGCTGAGGCCGCTTCGCGACCTGAAGGAAGTGTGCATGAGGGGGTCGGGGAATTTCCAGGCGGACGCGGTAGGTGGCACCAGCGGCTCGGCCTTGGCAAAGGCGATGCTGCGGCGCATGTGCTGGCGGCGGCCCTGACCTGGCCAGCGGTCAGGATCAGTGATTCGCAGCTCGTCGTACAAGTAAATCGCGTGGTTCACGGTGACCTGCATGGAGGAAGGCCGGGTTTGGCGGGCAGGGGCAGGAAACGTAAGCGGCGGCTTACCGGCCGCGGCCGGGGTCAGGGCTGAATTCTGAATACTATGTCTATCTATCGTATTAAGATTGTGGACGTTCCTAGGTGCGCGTATGCTGTTACATTCTGCAATAGGAGGGAAAACGCTCCGTGTGCAAGGAGATAAAGAAACCCTGCTGTTCACATTCGCATAATTCGTCTTCTGGTAACATTCTAGCTTGTTACAGAAACCTACCGTTAGCCAGGCGTCGATTTCTGCGCTCTTCCGCCCCAGCCGAGCCATCTGTGGCAGCAGTGCCAGCTTAGCGTCGAGCCTGGAGGATATGGGCAAGGCACAGGGCGGGAGCGGGGTTTGTGATTACTGAGGAGAACCGAACCGCAAGAAGCCAAGGAAAAAACGGCCACCGATAGTAGTAACTGTTACAGTGGGCTCCAGACCGGTGCTTAGTGTATTTCATGCATGGGTACAGTGAGAGCACGGCTGGCGGAAAATAAGGGACACTGTACACAATCCACAAAACGCCGTCCACATGTTTGCCGTACCACTCACCTGTCGTACTCGAGGGTCGCGGCGTGCTGCAGGTGGTGCAGCAGCATGTGCAGCTTGGAGCTGGCGTAGGTGTCTGTTAGGGTGGTGACAGGGCGATGGGGACGGTGCGACGGGGTGACGGGTGAAGGATTGAGCGTGTGCTCATCCAGCTGCAAGAGGGGTTGGGGGTGTGATCCCGCGGTCCTATCAAAAGCCTGGGCTGCCTCTGCAGCCCTCGGTCTTCAGCAGTTACATGAATCGCCGTCATTCCTTCCCTGCCCTCCATCCTTGCCCTTGCTCGTATGGTGTACATCCATTATTTCCCTCCCGTCCCCTCCACCTGCCTCCCAGCAGCCTTTCAATCAACGTGCGTGCCTCCCTTCGACCACCGCATCCCCCCATCTGCACCCCCTTCCTACCAAGCTCCGAAACCGGCATGAGCGCCTTCGCGGCCGCGAAGTGCTCCTCGTATAACCTGGGCACATCCTCCCATGACGGCAGCACCAGCGGGCCGGGCACGAAGGGCTGGGGCAGGCGCATCTCCCGCTCAACCACCTGGAGGCACGAGTCAAAGGAAGGAAAGGACGCGTTCATGCGCAATAGCTAGGACTTCTCCAGATACTGATCTCAGCCCCAAATAAGCCCCTACATATCGCTAATGCCTTATGCGCCTCCTCAAATACACCCTTTTACTCCTCCACTCCCGGCTCTATTTTCCCATTCCCGTACCTTCAACACCGCCGGCGCGTCGCTAAACGTCTGTGCGCCAACACCCATCAGAGCGGTCAGGTCCTGCGCTCGGGCCGTCTGGATGGGGTGGTCGAACGGTACGTCGTACGTGCGCCAATTCTGCTCCGGCGCGAGGCTGACCAGTGAGGGAGACGAGACAGGGACCGTCATCTTGCTGTTGCCTTCCTGCTGCAGGGATTGCGACAGCTGCGAGGCATTGTTGACCCAAGCTGCCATCCTGGTTGACTTCAGGGAAGTCGACGAGAAGGTTGCGGTGGGGCCAGCGGCACCCAGCAGCGGCAGCCGTCGGCTACCGAACAGAGGCGCTGCGCTGGCGCCGACGACGACGCGGGAGCGCTGTCGCACCGACATCGACCCTGTCCCACCCCAGAAAAGCGGCCGCACCGGGCCGCCGGGAACTGCTGGCGTCTTTGCGGGGGCGTTTGGCGCCAGGGTGAAGAAGTACCCCGCAGGCACACGCCGGCCGCACGAGGTGCGGAGGCCTGGGGGGCAGAGGGTTCGCAAATGTTGCGGAAGTAAAGGGGAGCGAATGATGCACGCTAGCTGCAACGAAGTTGTAGTTGCATGGTTGGGTGGTACAGAGAGCCATGAAGTGGACGAGCCAGGCACCGTCCTTCCACCGCCCTGCTGTCACCCCCACTCCTGCACACCCAGCACCTCAGCTGCTCTGATCATACCACCCACCCGAGTTGTCGTAGTTGACGTGGTGCACATACACGCCACCGCCCTGGTTACGCATGTTGCTGATCAGCGGCCTGCGAGCCAGCTCGCCCCAGGTGTTGGGCAGCGGCGGGTCGACCAGGTGCGCCTCTCGGTCCTTGTCGCTGTTGCGGGGGGCGGCCTCATTGGAGGCCTGGGGGACACAGCAGGACAGGGCCAAGGTACTCAGCGGGGGAGACAGGGATGAGGGAGGTGGTAGGGCAGGTCGGGGCAGGCCGGATGTTTAATCGGTTTGGGTGCCATGCCCCACAGCAGTCTTCGGGCCTCTTCGGCTGTCAGGGACATCAGGTCAGGCACAACACATGAATCGACCATGCCGGTGCTGGGGCATGACAGCAGGGGGACGGTAGTGCCTGATGACTGGATCGGGTACAAACACTTAACATTACATTATCAACCTGCCTGGACTGAGCTGTGCCCTCAACTAAGCCCCATGCGGGCCCCCGACACCGACCTTGGTGTCCAGCAGGTCCACTCCATGCGCGTCGCGCCACTCAATCACCTCCGCCCCCGGCTGCACCGACTTGGGGCCGCGGAAGCGCATGCGGGTGCTAGGGAACTGGTAGTGGCCTGCCATAGGGAATGGGGGAGGCAGGGGAGCGGGGTTCTGGGTTTTAGGATCCAACATTAACAGCAACCCTGCAATCCTACTAACTCCATCGCGCGACCTCGAACCTCACATTCAACCCAACCCGTACGTTTCCATTCTCCCTAGCCCCCCTAGCCCTCCTAGCCCCCCTAGCCCTCCTAGCCCCCTAGCCCTCCTAGCCCCCCTAGCCCCCCTAGCCCTCCTAGCCCTCCTAGCCCTCCTAGCCCTCCTAGCCCTCCTAGCCCCCCTAGCCCTCCTAGCCCCCTAGCCCTCCTAGCCCCCCCCCCTAGCCCCCTCCCCCCCCCCCCCCCCCTAGCCCCCTAGCCCCCCCCTAGCCCTCCTAGCCCCCCCCTAGCCCCCTAGCCCCCTCCCCTAGCCCCCCTAGCCCTCCTAGCCCTCCTAGCCCTCCTAGCCCTCCTAGCCCTCCTAGCCCCC